>WMED01008635.1:5046-16792 GCA_019650415.1 Pipa parva | reverse complement strand
TTCATGATTGCACTATTTCAAATTATTCTAATTCGTTGACCAGCACTTGTATTTATTGACTAGCTGAGACTCTGCTCACCAATTAAATGCAAGATACCTCCTGAGTATTCTTAGGAATAGACCAGATCACCTGACTGTCAACCAACTACTCCCAGGCAATAATGCAGCAGTGAATTACTCTGGGATTAACCACGAGCAGGGTCAAGCAGTGATCATTGATATCCAATCAAATAAAGCATGCAGAGATCTATTAATTCCAATATGGTATCTGGTAGGGGTTACAGGGAACACTTAATCCTTTTGAGAGTTTCAAATAGATTTCTGGCAGAATGAAGCTGCAGTGTTTGAGTATATGTGGGAAGTGTACATGTGGGACACGTGTGTTTTTGTGTATATGTGGGACACAACTCTTTATGTGTATACATGGGATACCTATGTTTATGTAACATGCATAGCATTGACTATATATTAATATTTTATGTAAACTTTCATGTGATTATAGATTCACTATAATGACTGAAGGGATAAAGCCAGGTGTTCACTCACACAAGCCTTACTCCTACAATCCCCAGGGGTCAATGTTGGCACTAAGATTCCCATAACACTGTTCACTGCACTCACTACAATCACCTCTAGTAGGTTAATCCCAGTATATGCATGTAGTCAATGCAATAGAAGACAAGAGGTTTGTCTGGTATAGGCAGTCCCAACACAGACCATTGTGTCATAATGAAGAAATCTTCCTCTTGGCATTAAGAAGACTGTGTGTAGCTTGAGCAAATAACGCCAGAAAACCATAGTAAATGGATTTAGCGTGCATACCTATGTATGCTTACAATGGCTGCGTAGTCCTGAAAAGCAAGAGTGATCTGGAAGACAACCGCAATAGTAAAAACTATTACATCTGTCCCAGAAAAATTTACCTTTCAAACCAGTGACTTTTAGGAACATCTAAAAGACATTCGATGGTGACAATTTATTAGTGAAATCAATAAATGTCAATGAATTGACTTTTATGGGCAAAAAAAAAAAAACCACGTACAATAAATCTGCACACTTAATTGTAAGTCTTTTATTGACATTTTTTATCATTCTATTTGCAAACAACAAGTATTTCAGTCTATAATGGACTGTAAAAAAACAACTAATACCAACAATATTTCTATGTTTCTGCAACAGATTACACCAAAAATGTTCCTCAAATTCACAATGGTGGAAAACTTTCCATCATTTAATAATCATTTCTTAGATTCTATTTTAACTAGTTTCCTCATAAAATTATTAAAATGTCAAATTAACTGATTAGAATGGAGGATTCAGGTAATATCACAGAGTGATCTCTCTCTGTCTGTCTTTGGCTGACGCTTAAACCTTTGTAATCCTAAAAAAGCTTTATCTGGATTTAAATGCCTGTAAGATGTCTGTGTCATTACATCCTCGAGTTTTGTACTGTGGGACAACAGGGTGCTTTTCCTCCATTAGTTTAGCGTGAAATTTTCCATCATGGGTAATAGCAAAAGTGGGGCACTTTCAAAGGAAATTTTGGAAGAACTTCAACTCAACACCAAATATTCAGAAGAAGAGCTGTGCACGTGGTATCAATCCTTTCTAAAAGAGTGTCCAACTGGAAGAATCTCCCAGACCCAGTTTGAGGGCATATATTCTAAATTCTTTCCCGATGCAGACCCCAAAGCATATGCCCGCCATGTTTTTAGAAGTTTTGATTCCAACAACGACGGCACATTGGACTTTAAGGAATACATGATCGCGCTTCATATGACATCATCTGGAAAAATGAACCAAAAATTGGAGTGGGCATTTTCCTTATATGATGTTGATGGTAACGGAACTATCAGTAAACCAGAAGTGCATGAAATAATTACGGTATAGTAACTTTCATGTTTTATACCAGACTGTTTGGTTGCCACCGAACCATTTGTTAATCCCAGTTTCCCGCCCGAATTCTGAAATTTATATGCTTTCTCTAAAAACATAGCAATCATTAATACCTCTTTGATTGTGGCAATAAATATGAATCAATGATGGATCATTTGATAAGGTCTCCTTTGTTATAAATTGACTTTAATGTGATCTAACAAGTCTTGACATGTTAACACTTGTTGCGGTGTAATTATACATACATTAATTTAATTTGGAATAAAAGATACCTAAATTAATTTCCAGCCATTAGGAAAGAATTAATGAAGGAGAAATGCTGCCACATTATTTTTGTATTTTCTTCATATTGTCTGCCTAATAGTGAAAATTCCCAAGAGCTCCAGTTATAATTAGTTTATGACATCAGTTGTAAATCAAGTCCATTCTGCACAACGGCAAGGCTATTAAATGCAAATACTGCATTAATTAACTCATAAAGTTTTATATTTGTGCTAATTTTTTTTCTGTTTAAATGTAGTTTATTATCCACTTAATTAAGGGGGAAATGCAAAGCTTCAATTAATTGAATGCAGAAATGTATGTTCCAGCTTTCAACTGTTATATAAAGAATATTATTTTCTGCTTGCTTAATCCTCTTGCTCAATAAAATAGTTGTGATTATTACACCAGATTAATAAAGAATTCAAAAATAGACTCAATTAAAAACCATAATGTGCTAAATCTTAGTTCTACAAAAAGATTTTTGCTCTCTTGTCATACGTTTTAATGTTATTGACTCACAGAAAGGTTACAGGCACTTAAGTAGCTTAGATATAGTAGTGCTCGATCAATCTATGTCTCCTATTGTCCTTCACTAGAAGTGGAATAAGGAGATTTTCATTCGCCACAAGCGGACTAGGTTTTAAATATTTGCGATCTTGAGTCATAGGCTGACCTGCCAATAATTAAGATAAAATCTCATATTTATAAGAGTCAGGCTCATTTCATTTGGTGATATAATGCAATCACATTTCATTGTACGGTAACACCATCTAACTGCAGTCAGCTTTCAGAACACTGATTGAATTCTTCTAAAACTTTTTTTTTGAACAAAGAAATGGGATTGTAAAATGTCTGTATGTTGTAGTTGGCATCCATTTATAGTGCACCCTAACAGAATACAAAGTGTTCAATATTAAAAGTATTACACATAGGACAGAGAGAACAACTATGCCTGACATTTAGCCAATGTTAAAGAAACAGATCACTACCAGAATATATTTGTTTAAAACAATGCCCAGAGGTAAGAGAAGGGTCTAATAAAAGCCAAAAATGAATGTTTGAGGGCGGTATATATCCTTTACAGATACCCTTAGTTTACCTTGTCCAGACATCTTGCGTTATCTAATCTCAAGTCTTGATTTCACTTGGATCTGATACACTCTCACTTTCAGGAAACATGTACTTTCTTTAACTTGTCATTTTGAGTCTTGGTTCTTGAAAGAAAAATTCCGGAACAATATATATTGTCTAAACAGTCTTTGGACGCATCTTGTGACATGTTTACAACAGTTAGTAATCTATGTTTCTTTTCTAGGCAATTTTCAAAATGATTAATGCTGAAGACCAAAAACATTTGCCAGAAGATGAGAATACTCCGGATAGAAGAACTAATAAAATATGGGATTTCTTTGGAAAGAAAGACAACGGTAAATGGAATGTGACACGTTCAATGCTACCGACCAATCAGAATTTGGGAATAAGTAAAGAGTAACTGCTTTCACTGACATGCACTAACTACAGATTAAGCAGATTAAGTAAATGCTTTAAACTGATAGGAGTGTTACACAGTTGTTTATCCTTTAAAGGTTCTGTCCATATTAAAAAAAAAGGACGAAGTGAAATCACATTTTAAGGGAAAACCAACATACTGTGTGTTGTATTTATAAGTAGGGTTGAACATTTCTCTTCACTAATCACGTAATAGTTTATTACCAATAATTCCTATAAGTATTAACGCATTGAGCTGAGAGCTACAGTATCACTACTAAAGAGTCTTCCACTCATGTTAGAAAAGAGCGCTAACAATTACTAACCACGATAGCAATAGCAGCATTTTAATATCCACAATCTCCTGGAGAAAGTTTAATACAAATAAAAACTGAAATCTTATTTGAATGAAACACGAGTCACAAGATGTTTCCTTTGGCTGGAAATATGGAATATTGGACTAATAAGATTTATTTGATGTGCGTTATGTTTACTCCTTCTCTTTATCTGTTATTTCCTCATCTCCTGTCTATCTTCTCTTTTCTTTCCTTGCCCATTTTGTCTCCCCCTAGCTGAACCCATTCTTTGCTCCTTATGGTGATGCTCTACAATGTTTACAGGATCAGAGATGCACTCGTCCTGTTATATAACCTAAATATTAACCAGCATGCACAAAGCACTGGCTCAACAACATGCAGAACACTCAGCTGTCAGATTAGCCAGTGACCTAAGCCCTATCTGGAAATGTAAATCTTAGCTTGGGTAATGCAGAAGATCCAGATCTTAGTCTGCAGCCTTCCAGGGTATAGCTGAATCAGGGATATGACAAAATCTCTTAATTCTATCTATTCTTAAGTGTTTCTTAACTTTAAATTATAGCATTTGCTAATGAAACAAAACTTTGGCTGGATTTAAGGGGATAACTACTACATTTATTGCAAACTGTACCTTAAAATACAGAAGCTAGCCTTCAGCATTACCACAAGTTACTAAAGTCAATGCAATATGTGTTGAGCTCCTATGGTAGGTACGAATGTAAGTATATAACTATTTATAAAGCGCCACTAGGTTACGCAGTGCTGTACAATCCAACAATACAATTATAATTCGACGATACAATTATATACACTGAATGATTTGTCTGCTGATATAGGCATGTTGACAGATGATCATTCTGTGTATATCAACTGGATCTATTGCTCTGAACATAAAAACCTGGTCGACTTATTAATCAGCACAGCAGATCTGCTCTGCTAAAGCTTAGATTGCAATGTGTATGTAGTTATCTGCTGACCTTGTCCAATCTAACATCTACTGTTTCACCCACAGATAAACTCACTGAAGGGGAATTTATCCAAGGCATCATGAACAACAAGGAAATTCTCCGTCTGATCCAGTTTGAACCACAGAAAATTAAGGAAAAACTTAAGGAGAAAAAGCATTAAATTCAAACCCCCAGCCAAAACTAATGTTCTATTTGCTAAGACTGTTCATCCAGCACCAATACACACTTGCCTACAGGACCATGGCTGATTCCAGAAACATCGGAACTTACAGAAAAAAAACTTGTTCTCCTTAATCATTATACCAAAACAATGTGTGTGTTATTGTATCATCTGCATATGAGAGTTAGACCAAACAATAACCCTTAGATTATGGCTGAAGGCTTATTACACCATGAAGGTCACACATTGTAATTTTATTTGAACTCCAGAGGTGGGATAGATGGATATTTAATGCCCCTGTAGACTCAATGATATTTTTACAAGGACGTGGAACCCTGTGAAAGAAGTGTTTCTGATAAAAGCTGTACAATATTTTGAAACTAAAAGTGTGGATAAGGAAACAAAAGATTATAGGGGCGAAATTTATTGAACTCGGAAAGACCGCTTTGGGTTCTTCCAAGTTTACCGGGAGAAATCTCACATTGTTCTCACCAGATTTCTCGAGATTGAGTTTTTCTATCTCACTTTTTCGAATTTGTTTTGATTGAAAGGTAGCCATACTTTACATTAGTAGCATGGCTACCTTTCCATCCAAAATTTTGAAAAATCGGAATCGAAAACTCGATCCCGAAATCTCGTGAAAACTATGCGAGATTTCTCCCGGTAAACTCGGAAAGGCCCAGAGCGGTCTTTCCGAGTTTAATAAATTTCACCCAATGGGCGAAATTTATTAAAATCGTTAAAATTATCGAAATCGTGATATTGAACGGTTTTTACCAATACCGATATTGCCGATATCGGTATCAATATCTGTATCGAAATTCAGATGGACCATTGAAATCAATGGTCCATCCGAATTTCGATATCGATATCGGCAATATCAATATCGCGATTATTGATTTTAATAAATTTTGCCCTAAATCTGCATACATTTGTTCTTAAATAAGGGCTGATTATTGACACTGATTACTGACTCTGTAACAGTTACTCTGGACAATAAAAAGTTTAAAAAGGAAGTTAAAATTATGATGTAGCACCATACTATCTCTGATTGGGTAACCATGACATTTCTTATGGCCAGTTGATGGTGATTGAGTACTTGATTCTGGCTTGTTCAATGTGTGTTGGGATGAGCACTGATAGTCTGAGCATTTTGGGTCTGTATCTCCTGCTTTTCAATGACTACCCCCCATTAAAGAGCATCTTATGCCTTCAAATATTATATGCTGTATACAGAGCTAATGCATCGATTGCTGCATATGCACCAAGGAGACCAATGATATATTTCCAACGTTTACGCTAAAACAATTTCTACTCACCTTTAGTTATCCCCTAACCCATTTCATAGCAATCCATTCAAGACCTCTTAGGCAATGGCTAGGCTGTTAGAAATGATCAGTACTAACATCAAATATTCACCACAAGCCACATCAACAACACAAATGAACAATCTGTTTCTGCCACAAGCGTTGTGTTGTAGTTCATGCCAGCTTCCAGTTTTTTAACAGGGGAGCGGATGGACTATGGGGAACATTCATTAAAAATGTAAGTTCTAAACGGTGAAATTTACTATACTTGAAAAGGTCGATTTCACCTTTTCGAGTTTGTTCCCTGTAAATATCGTTGTTTGATCGGTAAATATCGATCAATATTTTTCAATTCATTTTTACCAATCGATCTAATTTTTCAATGAAAAAGTAGCCATTAGTAAAGGTAGCCATTAGTAAAAGTAGCCACTAGTAAAAGTAGCCATTAGTACTTTGGCTAATTTTCCAATCATAACTTAGGGTCACTATGCTCTCTTGGCGAAGCAGTCAATTGAACAGTAGCAGTTGTGTAGTGACGTGAATTCGACTGCACTCAGGGCTGTATTTCTCCCCAGGCACTTGTGGGTGGTTGGTGTCTAAGGCACCCACCCATGTGGGACTGCAGCAGCAGTTAGTGGAGCAGTGGTGTGGGGGAAGGCTAGATTGCAGGTTCTCCCATTGTGTTGCTTTGACAGCTTCCTGAAGTTTGAGGTGTCTAGGGCAACATGAATCCTAAATACAGTCCTAACTACACTAGCCCTAGTAAAGTGCAGTGACATCATCTTTACAATGTCCCACTAACTGCAACAAGTGAATATTATCTGTGTCTCCGATGGCTGGCAATTAGGTGAACGCAAAGTAATGAGAAGAGCTCTGTAAGCCTGCGTCCCTTGTAGGGTGACAAATTGGTGGCAAATTCACAATATCGGATGAATAAGAGTTGGGGAAGTGGTGAATGTATGTGAATTGAGACCTATACACGACTGATCAGATTTTAATGAGTAAGCCCTAAATGACTGGCAGGGTGGACTATAATGAAATGTTGATTTTGTTTTCATGTTAATTTGCTATAGCAATAGCGGCTTTGTTTCTATTGATTGTAAGCGCATGGATTGAGATTCCTTTTATTGTGCACTCGTCACAAATAAAGAAAGGTCTGAGTGTGTGCCTTTAATCTGATTATATCTTTTCCTCTATTTGAAAGATCTGAATGTTGCCTTGTCTGTCATTTTGGCCTTAAAGTTCACATTAGTGCCGTCATTTTGCCGTGGGTCTCATCATGCAGCGACCTTTCAATCTCAGTACTTGTATATATGTATAATTTTTTTTATTTATTTACTTCATTACATTCTCTATGTAGGCCTTGCAATAACCCCATGAAAAACACACATGGCTAATTTTATGTAAAATGTCCTGTTGCTTATATAAAAGAAAAAGCCCTTTATCAGCTTTGGCTCAGTGAAGGAGTGTAATGTAATCATCTGAAACATCAAGATAAAAAAAACAGGCAGATAAAATTGGCTTTTCTTTTAATTGGTTTAAATTTAAGGACAAGTTGTATATATAACAAAATAATAGGCACCTACAGCTAATTTATATTAGCCAATGGAGGGGCTTCCTGCTGGCAGAGTCTCTTGTTATATATGTAAGCAATATGGGCTTATTCCTGATTCACAGTGTTCCGTGTGTACAAATGAACAGTTCGGGTCCGTGACGTCACAGCCTGGGGTCGTGGTTCTCAAAATGTTGAGAACCGCTGACCTAAAGGAACTAAGGATCCATGTCTCTTTCCCCTTCCCCCTCCTGCTTTAAACCTGCAAGTCTAGACGATCTTAATTTAATCCTGTCATTTTCTTACTAATTAACTAATTCCCTATTCCAGTTACCTCTCTCTGCTAAACCTCTTTACCCTTTTCTCTGACTTTATTTAGTCTCTGGTATTTTTTTTTTTGCTCTTATCCAGCTTAGCTGCATTCTTCTTTTCCACCACCTTAACCCTTCTTGGTGCTTTATATAGATATGTCTCCTCTCTTGCTCAATCTCCATGGTCTTCCCTTATATTTCCTTAATAGCTGTCTATTACCTCCAAACATTACATGTAAAATCAGGATTTTGGATAGTGGCCACAGGAAAATGCGGGTGTTGTTTCACTACAACAACAAGGCCACATGGACATTTTAAACTTATAGTTTAGTCATTGTTACAAGAATAATCTGTACACAAATGAATAGTGATAGCAGTACAAGTCAGTCACAGCACCCAGTACAAGGCAGGGAGAGTATAGATGTTAAATGTCCCTGTATTCAATCTAATCAGAAGGGGTCCACAGCTGCTGTATTAAGTTTAGTCTGTGGAACAGACAAAACTCTAGTTCCATTGACTCTATATAGCTCTAGTTCCAGTAACTCTTCAAAGCTCTATTTCCAATGGCTCTATAAAGCTCTAGTTCCAGGATCTCTGCAAAGCTCTAGTTCCAGTGACTCTATAAAGCTCTAGTTCCAGTGACTTTATAAAGCTCTAGTTCCAGTGACTCTACAAAGATTTAGTTCCAGGATCTCTGCAAAGCTCTAGTTCCAATGACTCTATAAAGGTCTAGTTCCAGGATCTCTGCAAAGCTCTATTTGTGGTGACTCTATAAAGCTCTAGTTCCAGGTTCTCTGCAAAGCTCTCATTCCAGTGACTCTATAAAGCTCTAGTTCCAGTGACTTTATAAAACTCTAGTTCTAGTGACTCTGCAAAGATCTAGTTCCAGTGACTCTGCAAAGCTCTAGTTCCAGTGACTCTACAAAGCTCTAGTTCGAGTGTCCACTCTCTCCTTAGGTGGACATTTAGCATTAATGACACAAGTATGGATTCCTATTTCTTTAATCACACAGATAAAACTATTTCTCAGACCTGCTTACTGTGGACTATGTGATGTGTCTCTGGTGATTAACAGCACAGGGAAATATATTCCACATGACATACATATATATAATATTTCAGTAATGTTTTTGTTATATGAATTGTGTAAATGAAAGTTGGCACTAAACATAAAGTCTGGGATACCACAATGCTGCTCCTCTTGCTGATGGTACTAGCTGCGGAATTATAAAGTGAAATAAAAATAGAAATATAAAGAATTGCTTGCTTGGAGATGCTAGCTAACATTCCCTACAGAAGAATTACTGTCGGGGTTTCTTCTTGACAGATTAATTATGGCACATACAGGTGATTTATAGCAAAGGAAAAATGTTATATTTCAGGTACCTAAAGGCATCTGGGAAAGTAGTTGATGTAAAAGGAAGATTTTCATCTTACAAAATACAACAGAAATGTTAAATATAAAGAATGACTTCAATAGCTTCTAATCCCATGGAAGACTGAAAAACTTCATCAACCAAACATTCAAATAAAACCTAGAATGAAATGTGATAGTTTTATGGGATGGAAAAAAAACATCTCCTGGCAGTGCACTGGTTAGCACTGGTCATTCCTGGAGCACAAAGACTAAGAAGCCATCCCCCTTAACCCCCAAAGGGGTATGGTCTGTGGTTGTGGGGCAAGGAGGTTCCTAGATCATGGCTTCCATCAGAAAACCTTCCACTGTTGGGTTGCTGGTAATCCAGAAAGGCTGAGTGAAAACTACCAGAGCAGAAATGAAGTGTAATATCCCTTTAAGAGATGACAGGAACAGCAGCGCTGAAACTGTAACAGATGAGCATCACAAGACGATCCGCAGGAACCCAGATGGAATAGAGTAGAAGCAATCTAAACAGCAATAAGGAACACAACACAGCAACGGAACACTGAGGTCAAGCACCATCCACCCGACTAACTGAGAAGTTAAATCTGCATACTAACACAGTGGAGGAGAAGGAAAGAGTGCTGTTGTTTGGTAGCAGTAGTGCCAAAATGTCTTTAGATGTTACCCCATGATGAATTAACTTCAACAAGGAGGTTTAAAAGTCCAAACAACTTTCCTACCATTTAATGGGAAGTAGAGTACATTTAATAAAGAGATTACTAATATTTGTTATAAATAGTGTACTTCTGTGCCTTTTATGAGCTATTCAAGTTTGCTGGAAGATGAAGTGTTATTTTGAAGCGAAGCACTTTAGTTCCCTGTAAGAAATGTATCTTGTTATGAATAGGGGAGAACACTATTTGGCTAAACAGAAAACTTAATCCTGTTAAAATATTAAGCTTCGTTCCACAAATGCATGCGGTAAGTAATATACAATACTCCAGCATACACTGTGCCTAATTTAGGTTTTGGCACCCTTCTCACCAATCAGTGCCCCATTCTGATGGAACAGCATTGAAGTCCCTAAATTTGTTCTCCATTATAGTCATTATTTATTAATTCAGTTGTCAATAAGGTCCTAAGCTCCAAGTCTTTCTTCCATCTTAATTTTACCCAGTTATCTACTGTGTGATGTTTCATTCAACAAAATAGCCAGTCCTAAATGTAGTTTAATGATATACGTATATGTTTAGCCATGTAGGATTATGGTCACTGGAAGCTATTAGTGCAAGTAAGCTGGTTTGCTGTTCAAACTACGATTGCATAGGATTGTGTTTCCATCAAAAGGTCTACTGAGTTATTACGTAGAATATTTGAGGCTGTTGTTGGACAATACAGCTGAGAGAAATGCCAGCGACAGGTTATGAATAGACCAGCTGGAAGGAGACCCCAATGTCTGGTGTTTACACAGAACTACAAACGTACAACATTGTTCCATATCAGTGGCCTTAGTGGGAGGGTTAACTGCTAATCCAAGTCACTGCTAGGGGTATTAAAAGGAAGAATTTGGTAATTATAAGGGCTATCATTTTGTTTTGATAAACCTCATAATATTATGCTAATCTGCCCTTTATTAAACAATACATAAGGTGTGTAGTTATTAGCGGGGTATTCTATTGTGTGAGAATGCACGTGGGGTCTTGCCTGGGTGCATTCTGGAAGTGGAGGTAACCCAGAAAGCTTGTGGGACATAAAGGCAGTTGGAAGCCTGGAGGTATATTAGTGGTATTATTTTAATTTATAAATAATCACTTTCCTGTCTGCCCAGGAAAATCCGGGACATTTAATGACATTTATTTCCTTTTTTCTGTACATAAATCTAAATGAAATCTCTAGATTTCTGTTGTATTAAAACAAAGATGCGCGTGACCTTGCATATAGTGACCGCATGCATGAATTATCTGAACCACAAACACAGGGTATGAGGGCTAATGATTCACCTTTTATTCCTTACAGAATACTTTCCTGAGGAAGCAGCTGGCTAAAGTTTACTTTAGAAAACTCTATATAGGCTCTGCTGTTTCTCTACATTTTAAATCTGAGAAGGGGGGGGGGGGGGG
>WMED01008634.1:0-16792 GCA_019650415.1 Pipa parva | reverse complement strand
GAAAGGTGTAGTTAACCCAGCAAAAGCAATTGTTAAAGAAAGGGCTTTAACATTGACTTTCTTTTTATATGGATTTATTCTCTCTCTGCCATGCCCAGTATCAGAGCTTGCTACTGACAGTATACACCATTAGCTGTAAGTATTGTAACTGCCCATGGTTATTCATTAACTATGAATTTTGACCTTCCTGAGACGCCGTTGTGTCAGTGACACAAAAATCCAACCAGGAAGTAAACACAGAAGGAGTTGTGTACTGCTACACAGATGGAATAATTAATACCTTTCCTCACATAAAACACTAAGTATATTAGAAAAAAATGTATTATGTATTTACAACACACATTACTTTTTATTAATCAGGCTGGACTGTTCTTTTAAGTAGCATCAGCATTACATACTTCATTCAACTTGTCAACAAAAAATTCACACTTTTCAATGCAATATGCATTGTAAAATGACCTTGTATGTGTAAATGTACAAATTAAACACAGTTCAGTTTTTTCTTATGTATAGGATTCCTTTAAAGGGGAAATGGATTCTGATCCAGACCAAATCTTTACCAATTTAGACATAAATTAATGCAAAATTGGAACCTGAATCTTTGTCAAAATAGTAACAATGTATCTGAAATAAGATTTAAAGGAAATAAAAAACGTAAATTCTGTTGGTTTGTAAAATCTGAAAACGGCATATTTATCACTATGGCATGCATTTCTCTTTTAAAAATATAATTAAGAGAAAAGAAGGTAAAAGTCACCATCTGATAAAACCTGTATAGTAAAATTGAAATTGTTTTGTTCAAACTAGATATATGTCCTGCCCAAGCATGTTCTTTATAGCTGCTTTATGATATGAATTTGTAGAAGGTCTTTTTTATTTACCATTGCTTTATGCATAAAAATGAAACACAGAAACAAAATAGCACCTTTTTCTAATGTTATCAAGCCTAACTTAAAATGGCCTTCTAGTAAGTGTCTGTTTTTAAACCCTCTTTTCATTTATATAATGAATAAAGCCATGTTGTATATAAAATAAGATCTACCCTATAATATGTACTGTATTTTTTAAAAGTAAAAACACCATTAAAAATAGCATGAGTCTTATAGTCCGGTCCCCACTAAACCCCCCCCCCCCCCCCCCCCCCATGGTTGCTGGTACCAGCAGACAATCCATGGCTGAATTATCCACCCTCTGGCAGAGAGACATCACCAGGACACAGTGGGCAGTGCAGCCGTGATGAAAGACTAAATGGAGAATCATAGTTCTCAATTGTCCCAAATTCTTACTGTGTTTTCCTGGTCTGACTCTCTCCGTCCCGACATATTTGATTCCTCTGTCTCCCCCTTTGTTGTACTCTCAGTTACTTGTTCCTCCATATTAGAGTGCCTGCCTCTCATGTCCCTTTGCCTCCCCAAGAAAAAAACATCTGTCTAAAATCAAATTGGATTGGCTGGCGTGCAGCAGTAACATCAAACAGCCAATTTGAGGAGGCAGGATAAGCAGCTAGTGCTGATGATGCTGAGGGCACATAGAGGGGGCAGGTACAGTTTTGAGGAGGGAGGAGAGATTACTGTAACTGCACATATGTGAAGTGCCAGATTTAAAATCACTGGCTGTATTGTCTTTAAGTACCATTGGTGATGTGCTTGTGTTAAGTTAATTTTAATGCATATGAGTGCACGGGCTGATATTAATAATGTGTTCTTTTTAAGGAATTTAAGTTACTGTTTGGGAGGTGCACATGCAATTCCACCTGATGGGAAAGCTACTACATTTAGTTTGTGTGTAACAGTGTGTGCATGTGTTTGGTTTGTATGTGCATGTGTAAGAAAGCATGTGTCAGAGTGTTTTTGAATATGTTTTTTCTCCTTATAATATTCCTTTAAAAATTTGAGTGCCTCTTATATTCTGGGGTGTCTTATAGCCCGAAAAGTATGGTAAATCAACAGTTAACAGTTCCTTCTGCATCCTGAACATACATATCCATTTTGAAACAAATGACCCTTGAATTGGCTTACTAAAAAATACCTTTTTAAGGTTGCCCTTATTAGTGTTAAAATAAACTTTTTCCTGTACATAGGCTGCAATAATGTAAAAGCTATTAGGTATTAATGTGTTGCTTATTGATAAACATTAAAATGACCTTCTCTGTGATAACCCCTTTACAGAAAAATATCCTACACTATTGTATTACTTCAGATAACTTTGTACTGTCATCAAAAATTGAGACACAACTTTCAATACCCTCTTCTAGATCATTAATAAATTAAAAAGAAGTGGGCCCAGGACTGAACCTTGAGGTACTCCACTTACTTCTTCTGCCCTGTTTGAAAAGGTTCCTTTAATAACAACTGTAGGCTGAGATCAGACTCACCATTATTCAAGAACCCCAGGTAAGCATCTGGCACGCCACTTACAAGAGTTTTATTAAAATAATCTGTTAACAGTGTAGGTGCTTATATACAGTGAGCACGGAAAGTATTCAGACCCCTTTACATTTTTCACTCTTTGTTTCTTTGCAGCCATTTGGTAAGATAAAAAAATTAATTATTTTTGCTCATTAATGTACACTCTGCAACCCATCTTGAAAGAAAAAAAAACAGAAATTTAGATATTTTTGCAAATTTATTAAACAAGAAAAACTGAAATATCACATGGTCATAAGTATTCAGGCCGTTTGCTGTGGCACTCATATGCTGTGACACTCATATGCTGTCCATTTCCTTCTGATCCTCCTTGAGATGGCTCTACTCCTTCATTGGAGTCCAGCTGTGTTTAAACTGAATGGACTTGATTAGGAAAGGCTCACACCTGTCTATGTAAGACCTCACAGTTCATGGAGTCCTTCATGTGTTTTTTTTTAAAACTGCATGCGGGCTTTCATATGTCTTGCACTGAGGAGAGGCTTTTGTTGGCAAACTCTGCCATAAAGCCCTGACTGGTCACTGGCTGCAGTGATAGTTGACTTTGTGGAACTTTCTCCCATCTCCCTAATGCATCTCTGGAGCTCAGCCACAGTGATCTTGGGGTTCTTCTTTACCATTCTCACCAGGGCTCTTTTCCTACGATTGCTTAGTTTGGCTGGACGACCAGGTCGAGGAAGAGTTGTGGTCATCCCAAACTTGTTCGATTTAAGGATTATGAAAGCCACTGTGCTCTTAGGAACCTTGAGTGCTGTAGAAATTCTTTTGTAACCTTGGCCAGATCTGTGCCTTGCCACAATTCTGTCTCTGAGCTCCTTGGGCAGTTCCTTAGACCTCATGATTCTCATGTGCTCTGACATGCACTGTGCACTGTGAACTCTTATATAGACAGGTGTGTGCCTTTCCATATCAAGTCCATTCAGTTTAAACACAGCTGGACTCCAGTGAAGGAATAGAACCATCTCAAGGAGGATCAGAAGGAAATGGACAGCATGTGGGTTAAATATAAGTGTCTCAGCAAACGGCCTGAGTACTTATGACCATGTGATATTCCAGTTTTTCTTGTTTAATAAATTTGAAAAAATATCTAAATTTCTGTTTTTTTTCTTTCAAGATGGGGTGCAGAGTGTACATTAATGAGCAAAAATAATGAACTTTTTTGATCTTACTAAATGTCTGCAATGAAACAAAGAGTGAAAAATGTAAAGGGTTCTGAACACTTTTTGTGCCCACTTGTAAGTACCAGTTTACATCAGATTTGATGACAAGTTAAAGCTATGTGCATCACAGATTGAATAAGTTTTATTAAAAAGACTTAACACTTTGGTATTGCTTTTTAAAAGAAGTTAGACAGGATTTTAAGCTGTCAGAATATTGGCTAAATGAATGTTATCGTGAAAGAATGAATGCAAAAAAGACGTATGTGTGTTATCATACAAGGTATGGTTTTAAAAGTGTGTAAAGATGACTAATATAAAGATTAATAGGTCACCTTTATTTGTACAGTCCTCTACAGAGGAAAAAAAGCTGTAAGGTTTACTGGTTGAATAATCTTCTAATAATTTCATCTTGTTAAGCCTAAGTGGGTACCTTTTGCACAAACCAAAGTAATGTGTCAGTTTGGCAAATTGGCTTCATTCAAATATTAAAGGATAAATAAAGCTTGATAAAAGTTTTGGTTTCTAAATAGCTGTAAATAGGCTTTTTCATTTGTTTCAAAAATGCATTTTTGTTCTGCAGGTGGATTTTTTTTCATATTAAAGGAATGATCACCTTTTCATAGAAGTTTATTAAAATGTGAAGTGGGAACCTTAGATAAAGGGCAGTATTTGGAGTATTTAAATAATCACAGCTACTGCAATCGCATTCTGTATAAAGCCATCCAGAAATGGACAACTGGTTACTGGATTGATAAAGTAACTTTACCAAAATAAAAAGTTGCATATATATGCACAAATACATACTGGACGACATAGCTTTATGGAAAACTTAGCTTGTGGTGTTTGTAATGAATTCTATATATCCCTCCAAAGAAAGTATATGATAAATTAAATGCTGCCATGTGTATATATGCAGGATTGATGATTTGCAGTCCGTTATCTTAAATGAAACAATTCATTTACATTGTAACTTGTCAATTTTAAATGTACATTTTAATATGAACTTTTTTACGTAGGTGTTTTAACATCAAGAATATTTGAAATCTCCATCATGCTACACAGCTGATAAATTGGTTTAGTAGTGCATGTGTGCGTATTAAGCACATTTGGAGAAGACTGCCAGTGAGCCCGGGCCTTAGTGTGGGCCCTCCTGGGGTTTCAGACTGTACCACAATGACATATTCAAGAGTGTAGTGCAAAAAGGTAGAGGTTATGAGCAGAAAAAGGGGTAGGATACAATAAAATAACCAGAACTGAAGAGGGGATTGAAGAGAGAAGAAAACATTTTGCCTCTTAGACCCCTAATCTCCGGTTTTCTGGTGGGCTCATGATCCTTTTTTATTTCTTTTCCTGGTGGTCCCCAGACTCCAGTCCAGCTCTGTACATAATCTGTAATCACAGAGCTAAATATTCAAATTTTTTCCCTTACAGTCTTCGGGTAAATTTTATTAAGGTCAAAAATGAATTTTTCTACTTTTCACCAGTTTTTTAGCCATTTTTCACCCCTATTTTTCACCTGTTTTTGGTTGTTTTGTTTTTTTTTTAACTGAGCATAAAGGTCAAAGACATAATTTGACAGGTGAATTCAGACTTTAGTCAATGAGGCTGTGAACTTCTTGCTTACCTTGCTCTGTCACTGCTGAGCCTTACTTGTAAGAAAGCATTGCTTCCTATCTTGTACTGGCAAGGTTTAGCAAGACTGGAACATGTCCTGTCTGCAGTTAGGATAGAAGGTACGGAAATTTACTAAGGTTGAGAAGTATGTTGTACAATTTTTTTTTGCCATTTTTTTCCCCAAAAATCATGCAAAAAATGGGAGAAAAGGTAGAAGAAAAAACCCCCAAAACATTTTTTACCTTTTTTGCCCATTTTTCAGGCAAAAATGTTGAAAACATAATTTTCACCCATTTTTAGCTGTTTTTGCCTGATTTTCAAGTGAAAATGGGCGAATAGGTCAGAAACATACTTTTCGCTCTGTATGTGGCAATGTTATCTATTAAGCAAGGAGGATATGAATAATATGTTCCCTATTTAAGTAGGCTTTATTATATGTTTTGACCCGTATTAACCCAACTCACTGTAGACTTCTTATACACCATGCTTGGTTGCTAACCAATCCTACTTCTTAGAAGTCATTGTTTCATAATATGCAGTGTTGAGGTGTACAGGAGTATGCCTGTAAATTATTTATACATAGCTGTGATTCTGTAGCTACATCTGTGCTTAGTTTGACCTTGCTGGTTGTTTTGTGTTGTAATTAGAGACAAATGGGAATTTATCAACAGGGGCAATCATTTACAGAAGCCTAGTAACCCATAACAAGCAATCAGCAGTCAGCCTTCTCTGGTAAAAGGAAGCAAGACTAATAAAAGACAACTTTTGATTGGTTGCTATTGTTTACTAGACCTCTGTAAAGTTTACCTCTGTTGATGAATTCCCCTGAAAGTTTGTAAACAACCAACTTGGGCAAAAAAACTTGTTTGCCTAAACAGATTTTCTCATTCATGCTGTGTGTCCTGTTTCTCAAAGTTTATTAAGGCAAATGCTGTGGTTTTCACAAATTTCAATAACAATATTTTTTAAATTTAATTTTGCCTGTTTCACTAGTAAAATTTTTAATATTTACTATATTTCTTCAGTATATTGTTTTTATTTCCAATGTATTTTATTTTGTCTGGGAAAAGTTTTGTTCACTTGTCAGTTTGATAATATGCCCCTTTTAAATGCCACAAAAGAGAATTACAGTTGATAAAACAACAAATAATAATTTTGAACTTACTCCAGTTATAAATGTATTTTGAATGATGTGAAAAGAAAATAATGCTATAGTAATAATATAGCACCAAATAACATCCCAACACTGTTAAAGAAATGTGATCTAATTTTGATAATTTGTTCCTCGTGGCACAAGATAAAGAGCACTTTTCAGTTGAGAATTGTACTTGTGAACCTAACACAATGGTGCATGCTTGTAAGATTTCACACTTCCCAGGAAGATAAAACCACCTTCGCCTCATGGAACAATGACCCACACTTGTTGCTTGTAGTCATTTTTTTAGGCCTGTAAACTCCACGAGCAAAGTCTGCCTAAGTCTACTTATTCACAGCAACTAATCTATCTATATTATTATTTTGTTATTTATTCCAGTGGCCAGTATATGTTTCTGGTTGGTTAATATATTTACTAAACCACAAAACATGTAAGAATCTCTTCAGGACCTCAATAGTTACAGCCTCAGAGTTCATGTCTAGAAAAATCTGCTAACTGATCTCAAAACATCAACTCTAGCTGGCTACTGTGTTTGTTTTGTTTGTATTCATGTTTTAGCTATTGTACACAGCATTTTTTGCTGCTGCTTTTCAGACTGAAGCAATTATCCTTTACTTGTCAACCTGCATTTAAAACTGACCCTTTTTGTAAGAACTTAATAACTGACTCATCTCGTCTATAGAATGTGATTTTGTTTTTGTTTTTTTGTTTTTGTTTTTTTGTTGCCGTGCTTAGTGTACAAATATGGTTTTTGTTTTTACAGTGTTCTGTTCAAACTTAATCATGTTAGAAGACATTTAGTGAAAGGACAGCCTTTTAATTTTAATGTACTGACCTTGTTAATGGTAGTTATAAACATGCTTGATATGATCTTAACCAAACTTACAGCTGCCTAGCTGCAAAGCAGGCCTATTCTATTATTATGACTAGTTCTTCAACTTGTGCTGTTTCAAATTGCTAGCAATTAGCATATTTCAACCTTATTTTTAGGTTTAAATTGCAGTGTGAGAGTGCACTCTTCTCTTACTTAATTAGTGCTATCAAGGAACAGTGGGTTACCTCATTAGTTCCATGTGCATTTAATTAAAGAAGAGGAAATCAGAGTTAACCTCATAGTTAATATTTTCACAGAGTGTTACAATGCCAACACCTTCAATTGGAGTCACACCCCTGTGTCTCTAATTGTGTGCTGAAGCCAAATAAGGTTAGAAAGGGTACCACCATGCTGTTAACAAAATAGTTGCAATGAAAATGTGCTTTCTTGTAGTTTCCAGTGCAATTTGACTACAGCAATCTGTTTGATCTATCTTTTGGTTAAGGTAATCTTGGTCATAGATACAGGGGAAAGTGAATTCAACTCGTTGTCAATGTAACCATTGTCTTTTGAGCTGTTTAAAAATACATTTTGCACATTCACCTTTATATTAAAATACCTAATCTAGTTTCATTTTTTGCATGTATGTATTTTTAAATACTTTAAAAAGAGGCTGTCATTGTTGCACATAAAGTATATTTTGAATTATTTTGCCAAATGCATTTAAAGTATAATTATATCTCCAACCTAAAACTATGTATTTACTGTGTTAGAAATAGCATAGACATGCTTAGCCAGCACCATTACTCCTAACTTGTATTACCTATAGATGCAGTTGTGCTTAGAACTCAGTTTCTACAGACATGCCAGCACCTTGTCTTTAATCTCAGGATTAATCAATAATCAGGAATATATATATATATCAAAGTATTTCTTGTTTATTTAAAAAGACTGTTAGTCCAATAAAAAAAGGTATCACCAAATACTGCAATACTCATTTTTTTGCATCAGTGGACTAACAGAACATATACCCTAACATATACATATATATATATATATATATATATATATATATATATATATATATACATATATATAATGTAAAAATACATTTATACAATGATCTGAATGAGACAATATATAGCTTTATGCTCCAATAATCTGTTCAAGTTAGTATGTATTTTTGCCTGTTTGTCTCACTATCTTACCTTTATATTATGGAAAACTATGTACTATATTTGCTGGCGTATAAGACTACTTTTTAGCCCCTGAAAATCATCTGAAAAGTTGAGGGTCGTCTTATACGCCGGGTTATCACTTTTTTCTCTCCTTACCTAGCTCCTCCGTTGCCCGGCTGTCTGTGCTGAGCGCTACAGCATTCCTTCCCCAGCATTGATGTAACTTCCTGTGAAATACAGGAAGTTTAATCATTGCTGGGCAGAGGAAACGCTATAGCGCTCAGCACAGACAGCTGAGCAACAGAGGAACTAGGTAAGGAGAGAGAAAAGGAGAGGGGTGAGCACTAAGATAGCGCCCCCCTCCTTCAGAGGATAGGGCTTGTAGGGGTAGCACAGTGTGATGGTGCTCTGATAATCTTGGAGACAGGGAGGGCTGGGCAGGCACGGAGAGCTGACCAATCCAAGCAGGATTTGCATTGGAGGAAGGGTAGTCTTATACGGCGAGTATATCCCAAACTTTATATTTTAACTGGAAAAATTGGGGGTCGTCTTATACGCCGGCAAATACAGTATGTATTTCTGTTTGCTTTTAACCTGTGAATTTCTATGTAAGAATTTCACCAACCCCCCTTATCACCACCTGTCAACTCTAACAGACTCCTAGCAATATTTACAACTGCTCCAATAGTCTGTTTATTTTAGTATAATGTCTTCCTGCCTGTCCTTATGCCTGGGTAACCCCCACTTTAACTTAGTGTTGCCAGCGACTTGGGAGGACAGAATTCTTGAAAGCTTGTCTATTTAACTGACTGTTAGACCAATAAAAAAGTATCACCAAGTACTGCAATAATCAATACTGTATCAGTCTCTCTATCTATATCTATATCGAGAGAAAACTCTATCCTTACTTATAATGGAAGGATACTGCATATGGTCACATTAAGCAACAACTGATTAACCTAGCTATCTGTTAGTCCAATAAAAAAGGTTTCATCTAATATCGCAATACTTATCTCACATATGTGTGTGTGTGTGTGTGTATATATATATATATATATATATATATATATATTAGTTAACTTTCTCTCTCTGACACTTAAGAAAAATGTAAATTATGGGGCAAATGATATAAATTGACCATTAGAGAGTACAGATTTTAAAGATGAAACACTGAGAAAAAGTTTCATTAAAATGTAGATTTAAGGGGACTGAATTAACTGGAGAAGCCTGAAAGCTTAATATTAGGACATTGGGGTAAATAAATTGATGTTATGTAATCAGATTGTATACATGGTATATATATTAATAGTATTTACTAGAACCACAAACAAGACAGTCAATATAGTACAAAAACAAAAATGGTATGCTTAGATTTTATAGTTCTCTACTAAGCTAAATGGTCTAGCCTAGTGTTGTACTAATTCTGAGAGGTTATCTTCCATCTAGGGATGTTTCACAATTTCCCATCTTTATTACAGCGCTACAAATGTATGCAGTGCTGTACAATTCAGCAATACAAATATAATACAGACATGGGAAAAGTGCATTACACAAAACAAGTACAATATCACAAGGATACATCACTTTAAGTGCTAGATTGTGGTTGACACCCAAGGCTGGCCGTCTCTGCCCTGTAAAGCTTACAATCTAAATATCTTTGTTGCTCACCAAATATTTGCCTTTCCTTTTGCATATTTCATCATATACAAATAGCTGTTTAAGGAACATGGATATGATCAGTTTTATTATCTTTACTTTAATGGCATTATTTTTACAGCGTCAACAATAATTGTTCTGCATCACTGTATAACTGATTCATTCACAAGAGTTTCTGCTAACACAATTTTTTAGCATGTTTAACATACATAAGGCAGCATTTGTAAATAATTTTGCAACAATATACAAATGGGCAGAGACAGAGATAGTTTTTCCCATTAATGAGATTGCCTATACAAACTGTAACATTGTTAACTGAAATAAAAGAAAGTCAGGTGTCTTTGCTGTCTGTCGACGTTTGCTAACTCTCTGTTCCAAAGTGTATCCACCAAGTACACTGAAAAATCTCCAAACAAATAGACAGAAGCAGTGTGTATTTTATAGCAGTGGTAGTGAAACTACACCATCTTTAATGTAAACTTTATCATGACATGTTTTGGGTCAAGTGATCCCTTTCTCAAATGACAAAGTAGTAAAGTATACACCCCTTTAAATTTCTTAACTTATATACAGGTCATGGTTATCTGGAGAATTATCGGGTTAAGATTTAAAACACTTCATGATTTGCTAAAATGTTAATTGTAACACTTTAGCTGAAAAGAAGAAACCTCCCCTGCAGCTAACCATTTTTGCTGCACCCTGAATTCCCTATAAATATAATAGAAAAGCATCCTTTAAATACAGGGAGAAAAGGCTATAGCAGGGGTGGACCATATAATTGGTGGAAGATTAATAGAAAAAATTATCATTGTGAGGTGGGCCTCACAGTAGCTGTAAGAATTTGGTTTTGACTAGTAATCCTGACAAATAGCATTTATTTCTAGTCATGTATTTTTAAGTGTGTCCTTTGTGTGTAATATTCTGTTGACCCATATGCTGTAGAGACATTTTTTTTACTAACTGTGTATTAATCATTTTGTAGCTAATGCAAGGAATACTTGAAAGCATTTTGCAGAATTCTTAGCACCAAGTACAGTTTTTGTGTTTTCCACCCAATTTTGTGGCTACCTCTTAGCCATTTAGCCAGTGGTGTAACTGAGCGGTGGTGATGCCTGAAATCTCTTGTTCTAAAAATGGGTGGGAACTGTGGAAGCTGTGTAGAAATGGGTGGGAACTGTGGAAGCTGTGTATAAATGGGTGGGAACTGTGGAAGCTGTGTAAAAATGGGTGGGAACTGTGGAAGCTGTGTAAAAATGGGTGGGAACTGTGGAAGCTGTGTAAAAATGGGTGGGACCTGTGGAAGCTGTGTAAAAATGGGTGGGACCTGTGGAAGCTGTGTAAAAATGGGTGGGACCTGTGGAAGCTGTGTAAAAATGGGTGGGAACTGTGGAAGCTGTGTAAAAATGGGTGGGAACTGTTGAAGCTGTGTAAAAATGGGTGGGAACTGTGGAAGCTGTGTAAAATGTGTGCAACCAGAGCTGTATAGTACTCTGCTGTGGTGATTCCTGAAAGCTCTTGTTAAAATAATGGGTGTGAACTGTGTAAATGTTTTTTATTGTGTGGTGGCAATGTAAAATGTGTGTAACCACAGCTGTACAGTACTCGCTAAACAAAACCTGAGATTATACCATGTGGAGATATTGAGGCCCAGGTGAAAAAAGTTTGATAACCACTGGATTAGATGACCGCAGAAATTATGTAGAGGGTGCCAGCGTATGTTCAGATGCCTGCAAAAGGAGTGTTGTCCTGGAGACAGGACAAAACATGGAAAAAATCTGAAGTGTTAGATAGTGTGTGTGTGTGTGTGTGTCTTGTAATAGAAATAAGAGTTGGAATTCATTGACATATGGTTGAGGTGTTGGTTGTAATGCAATGTGCTTTGCGTGGTAGTCAGCGAGTGCATTCCCTTTAGCAAGGGGTGTATCCGTATTGGTATGTGCTTTACAATGAATGACAGCAATGTGTAATGGTAAGATTTGGGTTATTGTGAGGCCATGCCATATGTTTCTTAACTTGTTTCACTGAAGATAACACTTTATGAAATCTGGTTGTGTTATCATTCTGCTGCAGAGTTAGGCTAGGATCACACTAGCGTATTATGTGCAGCGCGTATAGTATGCTAGTGTGAAAAAAAATGGAAAAATACTGTACGCCAAGCATATTTCTCCGTTATACTTACCAGTGACAGTGTGAACGCTCCCTCAGCGTTCACAGCACTTATTATGTGGTCGCATTTTGTGCGCAGTGTATCATACACTTGCCAATATGCGACACACAGCGTTTAGAACCCAGCGCATGCACATCAAGTGCTAGTGTGTCCAGAACTAGGTAAGTATTATCGGCTTTCATAGAGCCATATTTTTTTTTTCTCACTAGCATACTATACACTGTGCATAATACGCTAGTGTGAATCTAGCCTTAAGTTGGAAATGACAATAAATACTTTCACCTTGATTTGGAAAAATAAAGTGTATATTTAGTATCATTGCCATTTACTAGACCAATTAAAGAAGAACAAAAGTAAAAAATAAAAAAACTACTGTTAAAATACTAACCTTGTATAGAACTGACTGATTACAGTCAAAGCATGAGCTGTGCTGTAATTAGCCGGCACCTGATGTATCCTTCACAGCGCTGGCTCAGTGAGAAGCCAGCATGAAGCTCCTCCCACCTTGTTTCACCTCTGGTGAAAAATGGCTTAAATATCATCATGTATATTATGGGGGCCAATGAGAATGCACCCCACAATGAGCATGATGATGTGTGAGCCCATTGAATCAAGAAGAAGGAGCTGTGCGCTGGCTTCTGTGTCAGCCAGCGCTGTGAAGGAAGCATCGGGTGCCTGCTAATTACAGCACAGCTCATGCTGTGACTGTAATCAATTGGCTCTGTATAAGGTAAGTATTCTTTTTTTATTTTTTTTACTTTAGGTCTCCGTTAAAGCTGAGTAGTTACTATGAGTCACTGCTCTGGTACAGTTGACTTACTGTACACAGAATTTCTACTTGTAGCTGTTAAGATTGTGCTAATATATGTGCTTTCCTTATCTCAGCTAAGCCTGTGAGCTAATGTGATCTTTGACATACATTGTTGGAGGTACAGAACAGTAGACACAACCATTCGGAAAAGAATCCAAGATGTATGAAATAGTTTACACAAACCTATCTGGTGAATTTCAGAAGTATCTATTGTGTTCATTTACTAAACTGTAATACTTTTCCAAATACATGAACTTTCCTTTTAAATAAAGCTAATATAGTGTAAATGAAATTATTAATGTAATGCTATTTCCACCATAAAGCAAACATTGCCAAATATAAATTGCCTTTTCTTTAAATAATGGATTTTAAACTACGAAATATGTCATATAATAAATTATACAATGGCCTACTCTATATGTCAGAAGATGTTATTTACATACCAGCTAGAATGTCACTTTAGAAGCTTCGACTTACAGCAGTTTTGAGCAGAATCAAATAAATAAATTGTGAATAGTACCGCAGTTCCATGTAATCTGGACATTCCCATTTAATTTAAAAAAGCAACCTTTAAAAAAAATAAGGTTATACAAATAAGACATGTAATGAGATCTGGAAACAGATGTGAGATTTTTTTTCTATTTTTGTTGTCAAGAACCACTTGTAAAGGTCAAAGCAATTTTAAATTGTTTGTCAAACTTTCTAATATATTTTAAATGGGGTTTGTTACTTTGTCATTCGCTGGAAGAAAAACAAGTTAGAGTTCAGTTGCTATCTTGGTCTGAATGCATGAAAGCCCAATCTTATTTTCTGCAAACTAATGTAAATATCGAATTCCCATCTTATAAGTAAAGCATTAACGCCATCTATTAGTCTAATCACATCATTGCTATTATATCATTTATTCAAGGTATTGTGCTTCGAATTAACTGGTTGGGTCCATTTTCTAAAGAGGTACAGTAGGAATGTAGTTGGTATTGTCATGGAACTTCTCAGGGCTTGTTAGCTTTATATATTATAGCTGTAGCAGATATGAAGGTAAAAGTGATTGCTTGTCCATCAATCTGTTGTCATAATAAAACAGATTAATATGGGTACAGTTATTTTTTGCTTAAAGTAGAATAATCAAAAAGAAACTTAACAAAATGTATGTTCTTTTTAAGTCGGTGCCTATTTTATCGCCAGTGTGATTGAACATTTTAAATATGCTGCTGACCCACTGAAAGCAATAGGGATTTTCACTGCTTATTTAGAAGCAGAAAACCATCCTACATAAAGCTGCATTCAGCAGTAATTAGCAATGTCTCATTTATATTTATGACTAAAAATGTTGGTTAATTAATTTTCAATTAGTTGTTATGTGCTTTTGCAGTTTTTTGTACTAATAACTTGTTGGTAATAATATTAAACAATCCAAGTATTGACTATGAAATAAATTTGCTTTAATATCAATAAGTCCATAATAATCATTTATAGATAATTTGCTTCAGAAACTCAGGATTAACAGTGGAAATAATAAAATGATAAACAAAAACAAAAAAAAAATAAAATAAAATAAGCAGCCAAGCTCCCTTCTGGTACAGTGTTAATTTGGATGCAAATCCGAATGACAAAGTAACAAACCCCATTTAAAATATATTAGAAACTTTGACAAAGTATGACACTTTGCCTGAAGAAGAGACCTAAGTAGTGTGGAAAGCTTGCATTTACCATTTATTCAGTTAACCAATAAAAGGTATCACCTATACTCTACTTGTCTCTGCTTATGTCTATGGCTATCACAGTGCTAAATTCTACTACGATATATACAATGACAGACTAAGTTTTTTACAGTTCTGAACTGACATGGAGTGAAGCAGGCTGTGCACATCCATTCATTACAATGCAAATAGTGACTACATTGTACAACTTAAAACAATTTGAAATTTAAATTGTTGTATAATAATTTGGGTAATGCATTTCTTTCTTACTCGTCATATGATTTATCTTGCAAGAACTTCATTCCATGTGACCTGTTTCTTGCTGGCCTAAACAGGAATACCATCAGGGGTTTAATCTTTTCCTAACAACCTGTCTGGTTGAGTCCTTTGCTATCTGCATATTTGACACCATCCTTGGATGTCCTACAAACAAGGCTTTGTACATTAAATATAACATTTAAATATATTTTACAAGCTAATGAGCTCCTATTAAACATCACTTCTTTAACAGTGAAACTAAACATCAGCTCAGTAATATCAGTTCAGAGAGAAGCCACGGAAAGAGATTCTTGGGAACAGGCACAGCCACTTCTAGGAACTAAATTTAGGTTATCAAATAAGGTTTATGCAGTAAGAAAACTAAATGGAAATTTTCCATCTGCTACAATTAAAGGACCCATAGAGTCAAGTCATTCACAGAGGATTCTAATTATAAAGGGAAATTAATTATTACTGTTTTCTGTAAGTCTGATACATAGTCAGTTGATCTGTGACTTCCTGATTTCACTTCTAGAGGCTCATAATACACTGCCCATCCATTCAGTATATTGTCCTTCTGGAGAAATATAAACTATTACCATCAATTATTGCAAAATGTTCAAATACAGGAAAAATCATGAAGTCACAAAAGTGTTTGATTAATGTGCAGGAATTGTGTTTCTTTAGTCTACTCTAGTCTACTCTATTTCTTTAGTCACGCATATGTATAAATACATTTTTTTTTTTAATTCAGGGTTTTAACTGCTGTTTGGAGTGGGATTGGTAAATTAATGTTAGAAGCAATTAGTATAATAGCATGAATGGGAATAATGGTAATCACGTGTTTTTTTTTTTCTTCTTCTTCTCAACAGAAAATGTATGATACAGTTATACCCCTAATAAATAATGAACTATACTGTAAAGTTGAAATGTCACAATAAATAAGGCATATGTTTGGGAATCAACTGACTGGTAAACAGATTTAAAAGAAGATTATATGCCCGGGTGCTATCCCAAAACAACCAAACAAACAAAAGCAAAAAGTTGACACGCTCTCCTGGGTCTAGAAATTGATTAAAACAAACAAAAATGTATGAACTCATTATTAAAAACATATATGAATGCAAAAGATATACATTTCACATGCCGGCCCCCCTCTTGGGCCTTGATCACAGCCGTTCAGAGGCCTCTAGACCCAGGAGTGCGTGCCAACTTTTGCTTTTGTTTATATATATATATATATATATATATATATATATATATATATTGTATTTATTGCTCCATAAGACTCACTTTTTCCCCCCAAAAGTGTGTGGAGGAGGGGGGAATGCCTGTTCCTCTTATGATGTGATGTTCAGTTCTTTGGGGGGTGGGTGGTAGCTGTACGCCAGTGTATCAGCAAGCCGCCTTCTGCAGACTGAACTAGGTTGAGCACGACTGTGCACTTCGGTGCCTTAGGCTCCCCTCGACTATTCGCTGTACTAGGTTAGGAGAGCAGGCAGGGGTAGGATGGTATATTTTATTAAATATTTTAGCACACCATTTCATTTGGTTCAGAATATTTTTTTTTTCTGATTTTCCTCCTTAAATTCCTAGGTGCGTCTTATGGTTAGGTGCATCTTATAGAGTGAAAAATACAGAATATATTTATACACTTGTGTGTATGTATATATGTATATATATATATATATATATATATATATATATATATTTACAAACATATATAGTGTAAGTTGCTTTATGTGTAAAGGTGTTATTGAACTTTACAGCACAAACAAAGTTGGATCTGACAATTTTGCTTAGAAGTTGTCAAGGCGTGCTAATCTCATTAAATTATAGTAATACTTTATAATTT
>WMED01008633.1:0-15321 GCA_019650415.1 Pipa parva | reverse complement strand
GGCTAGGGAATTTTTCTAATTTAGTTATGAGGAATCATAATTACAGCAGTGATGGAGACACAGTAAGGAGTTATTTGCCCGGCAAAGATTACATGCTAATTGCTTACAATTGCAGTTATAGACGGAGCAGATTGTAGTATGGTGTCCATATTAATGTACACTGGAAGGATGTTCTGTTATTACTATCATATTTCATTTTTGTTATCTTGAGGGTTTTGCACACTTCAGTATTGAAAATGAAGTGGAAAATAAACAAAAACAGGTAAGTAACAGGCAAGAAAAAGCACAAAATGTTATTTTACCATTACTGTGATCATGCATAGATAACTGCCCCCATGGACACAACCTGAATGATAGGAAATAAGGCACATTTAAGAATTTAAGACTCATATGCATAAAAGAGTAAAAGCATATGGATCTGTTGGTAGGTGTTCATTATATTCTTAAAGAAAACAATCCCACCATAACTATATCCATCTATATCTATCACTACCTATTGACAATATTCATTATTGAATTAGCATTGAAAAAGGCGATGTTGCTGTTGCAGTTTATTAATAGCATAATATACTGTAATCATCAATTATTTTTCCATTCAATTTGATGACAGGCAGTTGCATGCATATGTTGACATGAGGTTGCTTTGGATTTTTAAATATTTAGGTATAATATTACAAGAGCAATCTTTGTAAATATGTGTGCATACCCTTTATATGTTGACCATGTAATGGTGCAGTTTTTACTTGTTCTTTTCTGTACCTCCTGTAGACATGTCTTTGCGAAATGATTTAGGTATGTAAATGTGCTGCTAACTCTCATTTGCCTCTTTTCGCACTATTTTTAAATCACGTTTTCCAGCTATTTTCTGATTGCCTCTTATACCACTTTCTTTCCAAATTTACTTTAATTTTTAACTACCCTCTTCGCCCCTAATTCCACCGCCAATTCTTTCCTTTAAAATGAATTTAAACAATGGATATTAATTATGTTAATATTATTTTTATTTTATTGGCCAGATGTGAATCACATGGGTTTCCGGAAAAACAATAGGAGAAGACCTCTATCCTAGAAAGAGACTTGTTCCTATGAGTAAAGAAGCTAGGAAGGTATTGTTATAAATAAAGCATATTAGCACCAGGAAACATGGATGTCAGTGTAGCAGAATAATACCCCACCAAAATATCCTAGAAAGTAGGAGGTGAAGATGTAAAATGTAAAGCAGTAGTAGGAAAATAATAAAGGCAAATACCCTGGAGAGATCCTGTGGGATAAGCTGCTTAATACATTTTTATTTTGGGATCATCGGTGCTGCTATTGGGTTGTGTTTGTTGCCTTTGTTCTTCAATGTGTAGGCAAGTGACCCATGCCCTGTGCAATTATTTTGTAAATGAGCAACAAATACACAGGGAATTGTGGAAGCTTTATACTGCAGTTCACTCTGTTGTTATGATAGTATCCAGTATGTGTTTATGAGAAACACATCTTTAACATTCATTAACTGATTATTATTGAGTAGTAGAGAGAGCTATGGACAGTAGATTTGCCAAGGACCTTTACATTTTTAAATTGCAGACCTAATTTAATCTACAGAGCCTGCAATCGAACAACTCATGCTCCAGTGAAACTTACTTAAAGCTCAACCCCTGTCTTCTCCAATGTACAAATTTGTGTTTGCACTATTTAGCAAAATCACTGACTTTTAAATCCATTTGGAACAGAAATGTATTCAACATAGTGATTTATGTGTGTTCGATTTGCAACTTTCACACTCTTTCATAGAGTTATGACAATTTAGCTCAAAGACTAAAAAGTCAATACTTTCTTTTTAGGGTATGCACCGAAAAGAGTAAAGAAACTAAAAAAATTCCAGTATAAATGAAAGGCATACAAAAATGTTCCTATGTGTCATTGACCTAAAAAGGGTTTGTGTTACTGCTTTGTGGCATGTGCAGATCCAGAGTTCTGTCTTCCTTACACTACGTCGGTGACCAAATGGAAACAAAATAAAACGAATGCCAGAAATGACACTCATAGCACTGTTTGAAGATTGTGTGAAAACTGTCCAATTTAGGTTATGAATGCACTGTGTATTTCTTAGCTGTCAGTGTTACACAATTTGGTTGTAACTTTATAAGGATCATATACAAGACACTAGAAAGCAAAGTGTTCTTTAAAATGCTATGAATAATAAAGGTTCCTATTGACTACTAGAAGGAACACATATTTTCCCTTTTTATGTTCAAAGGTTTATGTTAGCAACTATTTTTGGGAACATTCTGTTTATTTGTTTGTTCTTCAAAGCAATTGATCTTTCTTAATTTTTCATATAAAAAGAGGAATGTCTTTCAGTTTAGCGTTCATTTGTGTTTTTGTCATAATGTGATGTGCTTATAAAATCCATCGGTTCCACGGAATTCTTCTCTGCCTCTTTCCAATGAGGAGTTACCATTAAATGTAGCTAGCGGGTACTGAAACTGAATCCTTCTCATATATGTCTTATAGAAATATAGAAGTTACAATAGTAGGTGAAAAGGAATTAGAGATTTAAATGCAGAGAATGGGATCCCTTAGAATTTTAATGGTTAAACTTATTTGAAAAATTTTTATTATATAAACAAACACAAAGTTAAATACAGACAAATATTTGCTGAATTACATGAATTAATGTAATAGAAACCAGATATACATCAAATGCAGAATGGTTTTGAGTTAAATTAGATAATGCTTATAGTTATGTTTTGACCACAGAAAGAAGCCACGCTACTCTCAGGCGATATGTGTATACAGCAGTGCTTTTTTTGCGGTGGTACGAGCCGGTACGGCGTACCGGAAAATCTGATGACTGATCAGGTCATTCAGACAGACAGTGGCTGGCTGTGTTAGTGCTGCGTTAGGAGCAGTACCGGCAAATATTTTTTTACAAAAAAAGCACTGGCTATACAGTATGTGTCAGGTATCATGTCTTCCCCTCAACAGGAAAACAAAAAATAAGAAAGGGATTTACCTTCTCAGTTGCTTGCCGCTACAATCCCCTTCACTGTATAGCTTGTCCGGGTGCTCAGGAAAAAAATCAGACAGGATTCAAACATACAGAATAGAGATTTCCGGCACTCCGTATATCCATAAAACTCTTTCTTTTTTTCACCATGAAATAAAGAAAGAGTTTTATGGATATACGGAGTGCCGGAAATCTCTATTCCCCTCAACAGGGGCAAGTAACCTATAGCAACCAATCAGAAGCTGTCTTTTATTATTCTTGCTTCCTTATTCCAGAGAATGCTGACTGCTGATTAGTTGCTTTAGATGACTAAACCTCTGTAAATGATTGACCCTATTTATGTATTCCCCTGAATGTGTTATTCAAAAGAGGGTAATTGTTTACACAGGTCTAGTACCCCATATGAGCCATTAGGAATTTGTCTTTAAGAATTCCAGTTCCCTTATTTCAGTGAATACAAACATCTGATTGGTTGCTATGGATTACTAGACCTCTAGAAAGTTTTCCCCTTTTGATGAATTCCCCTGACTTTCTTGGCATATAGCTTTATTTGCTCACCTCTGTGGAATTACTGGTATACTTTGATTTAATGTAATTGGTAAACTAACCTATTCTCTACTTACTTGCCTGAAGCCATGCAATGAGGAGTTCAGCATTACTCTAGTAACTTCTTGATGTTGGTGTAATACAAATTTTTGTATTTGCTGCTATTTGCTAGACATGCCAGGCATTTTTCAGTTTTAATTGTTGCTTAAAAATAAAGTAGGATGAATTTAACTTCTCATTATGATTATTTAATCAGGTGTGCTTACTAGGGTTCATTACTCTATGAATCTATAAATTATATTTAGCTTTAAAAATTGGGCTTTTTATACTAACCTCCTGATTATGTATGATGTAAAGCACCTTAGAAAACAATTGGCCTGGATGGGGTCAGTTTATCAACATGGCTGCTATCATTAAAGATACAACAATTAGAATGCAATAAATTTCATGTATTCAACTTAAAAGATAACCTATTATGAGTTCTCTATTTGACTAATTTACTGCCATCCTTATCCAGATGTGAATATTTTGGTGTTACTGGTCCTTTAAAGAATTCCTGTATGTTAGTCTATGTTACTGAAGCATGTTTTAGCATATGATTCATTCTGTGAGACGTTAATTCACAGCAGCTAAACAATGGGACAATTATTCATCATTAATTTTGATCTTTTGCTCTTACCCTGTATAAGAATGTTGCCATTATAATGTTCATTCAATGTAAACAGAAACAGTTTCAGACACATTAACAATAGACTCTCAGTCTTTTGATTTAATCCACTTGTTTCCAGGTCAGATATCAAACATGGGCCATAGTGCATTTTTTTTTTTTATCTTCCCATATTGATTATTTTAAAATGCTTAATGAAGTGTGATGGATGTTCTAAGCTTTGAATTGTTTAGTGATTATTTTATAGTGATTGCATTTTTTTCTCGGGTTGTAATAGGGCTTCAGTTAGCTTTAAAAAATTGTAAAAAAAACCCAAAAAACAACAAAAAACAGGATTTTAAATAAGGAAATTCTTTACATTTCTGCATATTTTTTCACACTATTCAAACATACTTGATTGTATATGTTCCATAATTATATATATATATATACACATATACTGTACATATATATATATATATATATATATATATATATATATATATACTGAATGCTGCAGTTCAGTGATTTCAAGTGGAAATATTCCTTCAGTACTAAATATCCTCTGATAAGGAGTTACAGTATATCTTACAATAATTTTCAACAGCTTAACAACCCTCTATGCAGAATTAATAGTGTCAATTTCTAGTTGACCATACTTTACCTTTAAAAAAGCTTGAAGGTCTAAGGGCTAAAGTGAGAATTCAACTGACGAATTCTCAAACAGTAGATTCCCATAGCAAATCTGCGACCATGACAATATTCCCATAGTAGAGTCGCAACTGTGACAATATTCTCATAATGAAGTTGTGACTGAGACAGTAGCAGTCTATTGCGACTGTCTTTAGCTGGCAAATTCACACCTTTACTCGACAATTCAGACTTTAGTCAATAACTCCATATGGATGAGGGACCCTGGGGAGTCTAAATATGTCTACAAATTAATGTCCTTTTTCACCTGCTGCCTCCTCCTTCTTGCTCCAGCAAGCAGATGTTGTTGCTTTGCTTATTCTAGCTTTGTGATCCAGCAACACTTTCTGTCTTTTCTTTTCTCCCTAGTTTGTGAATGGGCAGTAGCACTATTGGGACCTAATACCATTTCTCTTCATGTTTGCATTGGTGATGAAGGAGACGGACCTTTAGAGGGATCATCGTACTGGAGTGGAGCAAGAAGATGGTGGAAAAAGGACATTTATCGGTAAGTATACCAATGACATGACACATGTGTAGCAGCCTGTCAAAGCAGAATGTAGTGTCAGATATTATACAGTGTGTGGGAAACTTTGTTTGGATTACAGTGAGTTTACATTCTCCAGCATCACAAGATGTATTACCATTATTGTGATAATAGTCATTGGCACCAACTTTTCATCAATTATCATTTTATCACTGCCACACCACCACAGTAAGATCCTCCCTTATCTTACATTAATTGTATTTGGAGGACACTTGACTAAAAGGGGAGGGATTAACTCTTCCCCTCTCCCCCGACGTAAGCAGCAGAATCATGATACTACAAACAAGATGTAACAGATACAGCTGCAACAATTGGTTTATGTTCACCAAGTTGAAGCAACCTTTATTTAACCATGCGGTATTCTGAGTTTCATAAAGACCTTTCAGGGCTTAATCATGAAAGTGAGACTTTGGCCGTTGGCATCACTTCAAGTTCCAATGCTTTAATAAATTCACTACTCTTTATTCACTAAGGGGTTGAGTCTCATAGGGAAGAAGTGAACAGCATCTGATGAATTTCTTGTATAGTACTGCGTAGTTAGTTGACCATCAGCCCCCTAATTAACCACTTTCATTTGGCAAAGTAAAACTGGGAAATTCGACACAGTTTGCCATGCTTAATTCACTACTTCAATAGACTCCGATGTTTGATAAATTGGTGAATTACCTGTATATGTATGCACAAAGTGGTGCAAACAACTCTGCAAATCTTCGACTTTCGTTAGCCCCTGAATCGATTGCTAATTCGCCACATCGCAGAGTTTGCTCTATACTGGAAAATGAGGAAGTAGCCAATGAACGCTGAGTTCACACCATTTACCCACTGTTCCAACTTTCATGAAAAAGCCCCTCAAAATTGTTCCTGATTGCATCACAGGAGACTTCTGTTTCATAAAAATCATCAGGCAGTCTTGTAGATGCAGTTCAGAAATGGAAGAAAATCCACCTTTAAAAAAATGTACTGTAAAGTATTTACAGATGTAAACGCACATTTGTGAACATATTGTCCCATTGGAGACAACTACTGAAAATGTAAACAATTTCTATAGATCTAATCATTGGTCAAGCGTTGTTTAACTCAGAGTATTTCAGTTATCGCAACAGTTCTGAATCTAAATATCATTTTCTTGATGTTAATATATTATTAAAGAGACATTATGCTGACTGACCAGAAATAATTGGTTTGTCATGCTTGGAGTGGTGAAAAGATTCCAGTAAAGGTTTGGGAAGAATAAAGTGAAATTGATGTTTATACATAGATATTTGGCAAACTCAGCTGGCAAAATGTATCTCTTGTTGGCATAATAACAGCATCCCAGTCAAAATGGAGAAGGAAAAATAATGGATGTATCTGAACAGTGGTTAATAATACAAAGCAGAAATATTACTGTTATAAACAGCAGTGGCATGACTATTGGTCATAGGTCCCTGGTGCAGGAACGGGCCCCAGTGCAAGATTGCCACCTGGAGCCCCTCTTCCTGCCATGGTTGCCCCCTCAGAAGACTTGCTATGATCTCTTATTGTTATGCCACTGATAAACAGCCAAAACTGGTGAAACAAGGCACAGGCAAAGAGACAAAAAAACACAAAGATTCATTTAACCCCTTTATACTGTAAATATGCCCCATGGGCATTTCGTCAGTATAAAATACAGTGTTTAAGAAACAATAATTTTGTGTTACATTTTTATAATTCCTCAGTTATGCTGTCCCTTGCTTCTTCAACAGTCATTTCACTGTGTTGTTAAGTAAGTAAGGAGTAGTAAATTCATGTCTTCTGGACCACAGCAATGCACAGGGATGAAAAATCAATGCACCTGGCAAATTCAAAGCTTGATGACTAAGCCTGACAGTGTTGGAAGGGCTCAATGGGGCAACTGCAAAAATCCCAGTGGGTCCCAGCAGAAACAGGCCCTGGTGAACCACCAGGGCCCTCAACCCCATGTTATTACTAGGGAACCTCTTCTCACCTGCACTGGAAACATTAGAAGCAGTGGAAAATCATGTAGATAACTCCATCATACAGGATGGTGCTGCCCTAGGAGTGGACTAAGTGGGTATCCATTTATTTATAGTGCATCGACATTCTGTGAGATAGAGGCAGAAAAATGCTTTCACAATGCACCTAATGAAGCCAGAATGAAAGAAAGAAGAGGTTCATTAGAGTGTATCAAAATCAATAATCTACGATAATCACCGGCATTGTTCACATAAAAACAATCTTTATTTCTTTGGTTAAAAGCACATAATGCACAGCACAACTTCAAAATTCCAGATCCTATGCATTTCATGCCCAACAGAGCAATAGACTATTTATAGTGGTCAGCTATGACTAGTGCCGGTGGGTGCAAAATGCATAGGATCTGGCAACAAATTAAAGATTTTATTATAATCTTAGTTCATCTTATTTGATGTTTACCATTATATATATATATATATATATATATACAGTATATAGCATTTTTATTGTCAGTGACCAGTGGCAACAAGCAGTTTACTGCACCATAAAAAACTGTCACACTGAAGATTTGTTTGGATTCATAGGGCCACATTCTCAAAAGCGTGAATTCACCTGTCAAATTCACCAAATTACAATTTGAGTCACATCGCCAAAATAGTATTGACTAGTGACTATGTGGAGAATACACATGCCGAACAGACAACAGCAATTGCTATCACATGAGTAGTGGGTCAGGCCCATCATATCCAATTAACTGTATTCTTTGAATATGTATTGTAAAAAAACATCATTTAGCCATTTGGCATTTTGATATATATTTCTCTATTCAGGAGAATAAAATAAGTTCATTGTGGAATTTTGCTTCATTATGGACATTTGAAGGAAGAGTCAAATAAAATTGTTTCCTAGGTTGATCATAAAAATCACAGCTATTAATAAATTTTTGCAAACCACATTAACTGTGTCAGCATCACAAAGATACACAGTATATACAAAAAATTCTTTGCTGAATTTGCTGGAAATATCATATGAAGCTGCAGGAAAGGGTGGAGGAGTTATTCCATGATTAGAGCATGTGGTTTACCCATCATAATCACTGTGTAAAATGTATATAAGCTTAGCAAAGTGGTTCACCGCTTTACAGACGTTTTTCTAAAATCTACAATGTTAAAGAAAAACTTCTATAAAATACTATAAAAAAAAAATTCTGGAAGCCATTTAGGGTCAGAAAAATGTAACTTTGAGAATGTTTATGATTACTTAATGATAAGAATTATATAATCTCAACTCCTTATGAAAGCCAAAACTATGTCAACAGACCCGTAGCGTATTTCCAAGCTAAGTTTAAGCTCATTTCATTTCACATAGGTTTGCTTACTTGACAAATTGTGACTCAATGACCCAGCATGTGTTTTATGGAGATTCAAATTTATTAAAAAAATTCTCGTTAAAGTTTCATGAGTTTTCTCTAATTGCTAAAAAACAAAGAGACTAATGATAGTGTGGAAGGTCTCATGTTTCCAAAAGTGAATTTTGTTCAGTAATATTTTCAGAAGTGTCCTTCCTCTGAGTTAAACTGATAATGTCTGCTCAATAAACTTTGGTCGAAGGTGTTCCCCCGGGCTCTGATGTTCTATAGATTTCTATAGTGGGAAAAGAAAACATGCTCACCTCATAGCAGCTTTTCACACATATGTTTACCATTATCTTTACTGAAGACATTTACTTTAAGTAATGTCACATAATTACCTCATTCTTTAAAAAAAAGTTTACTTTAAATGTTTGTGCAATTTTAACAGTACTGTGTCATTTTCGGCAACATAATATATCCAGTTTTCATACTAATATATCATTTTCAAGTTCAGTGGTTGTGTTTGCTCGACCACAACTGACCTTTCAAATCTCTCTCACTTTACCTCTAAAAGCTGTCCTTGCTCCATCAATTGGCAATGCTGTAGATACAATCACAAGAAAATCTAATGATTTAGCAGAAAGGATTCTTGGTTTTGCCTGTCTGTTGTAAGAAAGTTTCTTATTGTTACAACCCCAGCCTGCTGAAGGCTCCTTTCCTTGGAGATTGAACTCCTGAAACAAGAAGACAACAGAAGTCACATACAGGGTCAAGCTGACTCTCCAAAGTACCAGAGGATCCCCTGGGGGTCCCCAGCATTTGATGCAACAAATATGATGGGTCAGGACTCTGGGCTATTGAGCAATGTGAAAGTTTTTTATTTATTCAATCCTTTAGGTGCTTTTGATAACACTGCACTTTTGTGAGTAGGTATTGGTTAATTTCTCTGGTGGACCCTTACTGCCTCAGTCCAACACTGATGAAATATAGTCCCTAAAAGATCAACATCCCCAGAAGTATTGGTAATGCAGAGCCAACTCATTGAAATAGAGTAGATACCCTCCAGTTCATGCCAGGGTAATGTGGTAACTGTGGTCAAAACACAAAGGCTTAACAGGAAACTCCATGGGAATCTGGATTTATTCCTAAAAGAGTAAAATAGGAATATTGAGTTATGATATTGATGAGCCATGAATGAACTGTGTCAGAAAGGAAATTCAAGAGAATCAATGAAATTCAATGCATCTTGGTTTATAATGAAACGTCATCACCTTTGTGCAACTTGTAACGAATTCCCACCCATCAACTCTATTTTATATGGTTACTTTTGGTAAATATTTTGGTATTGAATTATATGTTAGATATATCACCTGGAGAGGGGATTGGATATAGGTCACACAAGGATGATGTAATGACATTTGTGATGACTTTTCAGTATGAAGCAAAAGTCACTGAATGTTTCATGTGACTTCATGTGTGTATAAATTATACTTCAGAGAAGTCATACATATTTTTATATACTCATAACTGTATGAAGATGAAAGACAACATAAAGTATTCTTTATGATTCTATTGGTGGCAGCACAGCAGTGTAGATAAGTCAGTCAACAGGAGTGACCCTGTATAGGGTTCTGTAGGTTAACAAAAGACCTAAAGATGTCTTTAAAGGATATAGATTTACAGATTCATTCAGTGTCTGCTTAATAAATTTTTTTATTACAAAATTACAGGGTATTTTTATTAACAATGATTTGTTTGATGGATGTAAACCTTCCTCCGTCAGGACGATTTAGTTGAATCGGAAGCACAAAAAACAAGGCCACAGCAATCAATTCTGTGAAGCTGTCTCGTATTCTAAATATCAAACACCAAATATTTTATTTCTCATATATTCCACACTGAAGACCCTGGCTCTTTTAAAGGGCTTGAAACATATTTTTAGTTCAGGAACTCTGACACTCAATGGGCGAAATTTACTAAGGGCGAAACGATCGCCCGAAGTAAATTTCTGTTCGCACGCGCGGTATTCCGATCGATTTGCGATCGTGCAATAGCAAATCGATCGCAATTCTGATCGTGCGGTAAAAATTGCGATCGGGCGGACTAAATCCGCCCTTAGTAAATTTCGCGCAATGAATTATCAACATGAAGACCCTTTAAGATCATGCTACCTGATACCTGTCTGTGATTCTGGTCATCTATGTGTTCTAATGCAACATAGGGGGCTGATAAGATCCATCCCTACCCGAGGCACAATTTTCACTGCCCTCCTGTGAAGATGGCAGCAGCCCACAGACAACCAAAAAGGGTTTAATTGGGAGGAAGCAAACCTATACAGAAGAAATGTTCAAGTTCCTATTGATTACATTACAGAACCGTTGCCTGGAGAGAACAGAATAGATTTCTTTAGGACAAAAGGCAAAGATAAAAATGAACTTTTGAAATATAAAACTGCATGATAACTAGCAACACTACACAAAAAACACAATACAATTTGCCTTAAAGCGAACAGTTAAAAGGAACTGGAAAATACTAGGGGAATTAGCTAAAAATACCCTTGGTGTACAGGAACAGTTTCATTACACATAAAGAAAAACTATAAAATGATACAGTTGCTGCATTTTGTACCGAGGTATTGGGTGAAATCATATGTCCAGCCTAGGCAAAAACATTCACCGACCCCCCTCCTATAAAAAAATGTGCACTGGATATCATCATGAATGATACCATGTTCTTAGATTTGATAAAACAGATCATGCCAGACTCTTTGAGCTTTCTACCTGTCTTTTCTACCCTGAAAAGAAGGTGAAATATTGTACAGTAAGCAGAGTTTAAGAACATTTTTATTTGGCCTTTTATAATTAAGCAACAATATGCAGCCGCTACTGGTTGGTAATGTCCTATCTCTGAAGTTGTATTACATTTCTATGATCACATGATCAGTTTTCCTGTACAAATAAACATGTTGTGCATGTACTTAATAAAAATAAAATTAATTTGTGAAATGAAACTTTATCATACAAACAGTACAAACAGACTGCAACAATTTGTAAGAACAAGAAGTGGACACATCAAGGACTCAAAACACTTTAAGCCCCCTCCTTAGCATCCCTATGCCATAGCAATTTGGGGATGATTGTTTGTGGAAAAATAACACAGATATCAACTAACACAAACATGCTGAGACTGACTTCAAGCTGGAAATACTTTTTTTTTTCTTTTTTTAACCTAATTTAACTTTTCTAAATGAAATAAAAATGTGAATGTCTTTCTTCATTAACTAGCAAAATTGTGTAACTGCCAGTGAATGTTTACTCCATAAAGTTATTTTTTAGATTTAAACAAAGTAGAACATGCAACGTATTTGTAAACAAAGATGCGCGCAATTGACGCGTCCATCATAACATTTATTCTAGAAGATTAAACTCTAGGCTGCTTACAAAAGAAAGAAAATGCAATCCGCATTCTAACTGTTTAATAGCTAAATGAGCTGGATGGACTTTATCAGTCCAGTTATAATAAACTAAAACTTGCAGTTCAAGGAATTGTTTTTATCTCCAACCAAGGTGCAATACTTTAAGGCAAGCATTACAAAACAGTAACAAACTGATTCATTATATTTTCAAAGTCACCAATGAAAAAATGCTACAAGGATGAAGCAGTACACCCTGTGAGCTGAACCCTGCCATTTGTTCTTCTCGGGACCTAGAATTCATTGGGGATAAGGTCTTGAATTGCTTCAGTTCTTTGAAAAGCAATAAAAGCTGGAGAGGGAAGCTGACATTGCTGATCCTCCAATTAGATCTTCTTGGTCAGTGCCAAATTTTCCCATAGGCACAACAAACCTGTGTGATAGAAGGGAGTTTCTCTCCTAATCAGGAATAGGGGTAGGGAGGAATTTTAACTAATAGGTATTTTTAATATGTTTGTCTTGTTGTACAAATAGGTGTGGCAACTTAGTGGGTGTGGTCTAAGACACTTAAGCATTCTGTAAATAAATATGTAAATTGACAACTGTTCCTGGATTTTAGTAAGAAAATATTTATCTTATCTTATTTATAAAATATGCTCTTCTTCCAGTGTCATTGCTTTACTGTATTGACATGAAATATTACACACAGCAAGTTCTCTATCTGTGTACTAATCTAAATAAATGTTGTCATTTGTTTATTTGCTCACATAAGCGAAAAATATTTACTAAAGACTCCTAGGGGAAAAATTCTCTCTATTTTCCAAATTATCCAAGCAAAATTAGAAAAATGCGTGTTTAAAGAGCAACAACTTTTAGGCATTTCTTAGACATTTATCTGCATTTGTTTAATTTCCTGCCCTTGTTTAGTTCCTGATGGAACATTAGATTGGTCAATAGAATGTTAGTTTATATTAATTTATGTTCATTTATTCTGTCTACTGCACAGAACTGCATAAACTAACATTAGACAAGTTATCTGGGGATATACTTTGATCTCCTTTGAGCAAATCAACCTCTTAATTTTCCACTTTGATCAGGCAAAGTCAAACTGGTAAATGTGACACAGTGCACCTTGCCAAATTCACTACTTCAACAGACTCCGATGCTTGATAAATAAGTGAACTATCTATGCATGCAAAGTGGTGCAAAGGGCACTGTAAGTCTACGACTGATATAAGTGGCTGAATTGGTTGTAAATTCGTCACATCACAGAGTTTGATGTATATCCCGATATGAATAAATGTGAGTCAGGATCCAAACCCGACCTTTCTGACTTCCATGATTAAGCCACACAGTACGATATTTTGTGGTAATTTTAGCTACTATCTTTTTACGGAAAGCCAAGGTCAATATTTTTTGCAGCCTCAGACTAATTTCTTAAGAAGATGCAGTTGGCTAGACCTGCTTTTTATTTTATGGGTTGTGCCCTTGGCTGAACATCAGATATAATTACTAATTCCATAAATATTATTATATAAATATGCATGCTAATGGAGTTTATTATTCTTTACTTTTAGGAAATAGGGATACAAGATGTTAAATAAGCCTGAGAACACTACTTTTATACATCAGTCTCAAGCAACAAGGCTTAGAATATAAACATAGTTTATATCAAATTAAGTTAAAGGCCAGTGCATCCTCCCTATACCTCATAATTACAACGTCCCCATAATAATCACATGTAGAAAAGCATGTGTTTTGACTTGAAGCAGGTATGTTAAAGCTTAGTTCATTTCTTCTTCCACAAAGAGTTTTAGATAGAGATTTACAGAGAAAATTGGGAGTCTAAAAAAATAGCCCTTTGTTTCTGGTTGATGAAGTTTATTAAGATCAAATTTTATACAATCTACTTCTCCGAACTTTTGTTATTTAAAAAAAAAATAACGAAGAGTGACTCATTTGTCTTCCTATGTAATTGTAGATTCTTTCAAACCATCATTTTACTATAGATAGTTTTTACATCTTGCCGCAAATTGTACTGTTTGTAATGAACCAGTTGGTGAACTCATTTGGTATTAAAAATAGACTTGGATTTCCCAAGACTGAAAATAATTTAAACTGTGCAGAAAAAATAATGCTGTTATCTGCAGAAAGTTTACTTCTTTGACCTTGTGACTACAAACAGCCAGTTGTTTGTATTTTTTAAGTATATGTTCACACTACATATTGTGATCAATTAGTGTCTGTCTAATTCTGGTTAGCTAATAATTACACCACAGAAATACAAAGTATGCATGAGCATGCGTATTGTATGTATGCATGAATGTATATATGTATAATTTTATTTATAAAGTGCCACAAATTTACGCAGCGCTATACAATTCAGCAATACAAATATAGAACAGACATGGGAAAAGTGCATTAAACAATAATTCACCATAGTGAGAAATGAGGTCTGGATCCTTCGCCTCACTTCGCCTCACTTCGCACATGGTGTTATGCGCTCGCTGATGTCCTGCACATGGACATCAGTGAACGCTTTAAAGGGACTCCAGTCTCGGCGAAGCGACTCGAGTGCTTTAAAGGTATTCCAGTCTCCTCGTGACCTCTCGAGTCGCCTCGCAAGACTAGAATACCTTTAAAGCGTGCACTGATGTGCGCGTGTAGGAGAGAAGGCAGAGCGTAACCATTTTTGCGAGGTGAATCAAAGCATCGCAAGGTGAGTTCGCACCTTGCTGAATTACCCCCTAGGTGTTCATGACATAGATCCTCTTATCACAATAGGGTTGTTGCTGGTCATTTGCAGAATGGCTTAAGACAATGATGGCTAACCTATGACACAAGTGCCAGAGGTGACACATCAGGTCATTTTCGCTAACACACGTCATGCCACTGTTCGTGCCAGGCTCTCAGTAGGAAAGTTGACCCGCTTTCAAAAAGTTATGGATTTTTTTTCGAAGTTACACACCACCCGAATTGTGCTTGATTTTTTTTTACTAATTTTGACACACCAACCTCAAAAGGTTGGCTGTCACTAGTCCAAGAGCTCCTTATGGTCTGGATTTTCCTTCAAGGGAATTCCCTGGTTGTGGAATCCAGGCATCCACTAGTGGTAAACAATATAGGTGTACTCCAATCCCGGAGTTGGTAGTGGATGCGCTAGTGGAGAAAG
>WMED01008632.1:2163-16251 GCA_019650415.1 Pipa parva | reverse complement strand
GCTGTGCTGCTTGCCCCCCCCCCTCCCCCCACTGTGCTGCTTGCCCCACAACCCCCTCCTTACTTCATGTTCTCTGAAGGGGAGGACGCTATCCTAGTGCTTGCCTCAACCCCCACCTTTTTTTTGTCCCTACCTGGCACCTGGCCCAGCTCAGTGTGCAGTACAGATTATTCTTACAGCGCTCCTCATTTCCTCCCCCACCGCTTACTGATGATGTCTGATAACATCATTAGTATGCGCCGGGGGAGGCAAAGAAGAACGCTGTAACAGTGAGCTTTACAGCACACTGAGCTGGGCCGGGTGCGAGGTAGGTAGCGGTAGGAAACAAGGGGGACGAGCAACACTATTGCGCCCCCCTCCTGCCGCTGCCTCTACCGCTAGTGCCGGCCCGGCGATGGGGGCCGGGTAAATGACCTCAGGGGGCCGGATGCGGGCCGTAGTTTGTGGACCCCTGATCTATATTAATGAACTTCCCCAGGAATCTTTGTTTATAAGAGATGGCTGCAACCAGCAATGAAAAGAACATAAAAACAATATAAATCTGGAATTTGTTTTTCAAGGCCTAATTTTTACTTGTAAAATGTATTCAGTTTACATTCACTACAATTTGATTTTTTTGCATATAAAGTTCCCCAGGAAATAACTCTGATATGCATACATGCTTTGCTCTTTCAAGGTATAGAGTTTAGCTGCTCCTGGATTCACCATCTCCTTCATTCCCCCCACCCTCCCCAAAGAACCCGTGGTGGTGGTGGTGATGATGATGATGATGATGATGATGATTAGGTTTCTAAAGCAAAATACACCCAAACCCTTCTCTCCTACACATGATCATTAGCCACTCTGGTGGCCACTTGGTACTGAAAAAGATGATTCTTGCATATAGAAAGTATTTTAATAGACTACTTCAGAAGTAATTTGCTGGATAATTAGACACAGATGTTCATTTAGCTCTTCGCCTTGATTCAGCATTCTAAAAATAAGCACTTTTCCGCACCACTTATATTGTACACAACTTTTTAGGCATACTGGACAGTAACCTTTTCCATCCCTTGTTTTTCAGGATTCTGCCTGCTTTCATTTACAATTACAGCATGGTGGAAGTTTTAATGAATACTCAAATAGCCATGAACTGTGCCCACTATATAAAGCACAATGCCCACCTTACCCAAACAGGCGAAAACAGCAAAAAAAAATTGTTTAAAAGACAAACCAACTAATGACAAAACAAAGGACAAATACCCTACCCACACAAAATATAAAACTGTTCCTGACTCAGTTCAGGGAACCCATACCCATACCCCCACTGTGCACTGGGGTGGGGGGAAAATGTACTGGGTGCCATTAAACATCCAACTTTGATGGCCTGATGGAAAGGGTGGAATAAATAAATTGGGGGGGAGGGTCGTTACTGATCCTGCTAACCCTCCCCCCGTTGCCAGAAAGGAAGGGGTCTATACCACAGAGGGGGACTATTTCCTGACCAAAACTCTTTTATGCTATGGGTTGGGGGCCCTAAAATTTAAAGTTACTTACCTAAGGGCCTCTACCCCCTAACTTGACTATGCTAAGACCACCCTCTAACTTGTCTGGGGTGGGACCCACACGCCCTAACAATTGGAGTGAGGGTCCTTCCTAAATGTGGCCCAACCTGTTATAATTAAAATTGAAAAATAATTTTTAATTACCTAATTTATCATCTTCTCTTCTGAGCAATTAAAGGGCAACTAAAGCCTCATAAAAATGAAGGCAAAAAATTATGTGCCTTACTTATAGGGCTTATTACAACAGCACATAGGTACACCAGACCAACAGCATGTGAATACTGATGCCTGTAAATTTGCCATTAGAGGTAGACCTCTTTATTCTCTATATACACCTCCTTCCTTGGCCAGTGATCCTGCTCAGTCTGAACTTTTCAGGGACTGCGGAAAATAGTGTTACAACTGTTAATAATAAATTTTAGCCTACACTGAACTGCACTGTGAAATTTGGTTTGTATGTAAGAAAGCTGCAGTTTCATATGATGTATTTAACAGAAATTAACCATACCTGTCCCTCACATTGCAGAGTTTGGTATTAATGTGCTTTAAGACTGCACAATAGACTGCAGTGGTTTCAGTCCAGTGATGCAATGAACTAATGTCCTATCAGCCCTGCATTATGTATATTTTATACATATTAGTTTTCAAGGCATGCTGTTACCGGATCATCCTTTTATCAGTGGAAAAAAAAATATAAAACATACAGGTTGTGTGGATAATTAGTAGGGAATCACTCAAGTGCTGGAGCAGCCTTTAGGGATTAACACACTGCAAACAGTGAGTTTCCTTTTGCGTTTTAACGCTTATTTCAGGGAAAAAAACCATGAACTTAAAGCACAGCCTTTCTTTGGCAAAAACAAAAGTCAGTTGAAAAACACTCTGTTCTTCGTAAATAAGCCCTTGATCAAAACACAGTCATTAACGAGCACCACTCGTTACAGTCTGTCGACAAGCGCTGTAGAGAGAGAGCTCTCTCAGCACTTCCGGATTGCTAGCCAATCCAAAGCCGCTGATGTCACCGGCTTCCGGGTTGCTAGCCAATCAGGAGCCACTGATGTCACCACAAGTCCGGATCGCTAGCCAATCTGGAGCCGCTTGTGAAGTCGGTGGATCCGGATTCAAAAGGGCTGAGGGAGCCGCACACATATGGCTCCCTCAGCCCAAAAGGTTGCCGACCCCTGGCATAGTGACACAAAGGACATGAATTTGCTACACCTGGGAATTCACACTTAAAGGAATAAGCCTTTTTAATGTGCAGATCAGATCATTACTTTAATAAGATATGATTTTTCTAATGCATTCTGCAGGGCAGTGAAATTGCCGCAACATAGCTCTAAATCAATAATGGTCCTTATTCTTCAATAATGGCGCAGCAACTGAAAGGCAGTGGGTTCCACTGCTATTTATATAGCCCGAAATCTTACCTGTCAGGGAACTGCACAGTATTCTATGCAGTTCTATTGGGTAATTACCTGTCGGGTAGGATTAAAATGACAAATGATTCTACCTGATAGAGAGAAGTCATCATGTGTCAGAGTAGCAATTTATGGTGTATTGATGTGAATATGCGAATTTGATTTCATTACCTAAATTGCATGTGTCAAACTCAAGGCCTGGGGGCCGATTGCAGCCCACGACCTTCAGTTATGTGGCCTGCGAAGTCCCTTGCTGAAGCACAAGATATGGCAGGAGAAGCACAAAAGTATTCACCTAAGCAGTTGGTAAATTTGCAGAGCATTGAGTGCAGCTGGGAGGGATTGCAGTTTTTATGGTTTGGAAATGTTATGTTTAGTGAACTCACTTATACATATACACTTGCTTTTCATGCTGAGTAATAAATGTTACCATTTTCTGGTGTTTTTAAAAAAAAATAGGCATATACTGAACTATTTTTCATATGACTGTAATAAGAGATAATCCTACACTTTGATGATAGGAATGACTGCATTCAATCAATGAAAGTAGTGTGCCAAAAAGTTAAAACTATTCTGATTGTTATTAAAGCTTTCTGGAATTATTTGAAAGTTTTTGGTGTTTGCCCATTATATCAGAATTCTACTGCTACACTTGCTCAGTTTCCTGAAATCAATAGGTAGTGAAGCGGGTTGTTCGCTGTGCAGAGAAGAAGGTATCTGCTGGTTATAGACTGTTTGACTGTTTGGGGAGTGTCACATGGTCTATTAAACTGTGAACATCGATGAGGTATACACTCTGTGGTAGTTTTTACACATGCTCTGTAAGAAGTCAATGCCCAGAACAATAGCTTTCTCAGCAGGGGATGGAGCTGAAATCCTACAGAGGCTGCCCCATGCATTTATAAAATAATCCAAGCAGAAATAATTAAGTAGGAGGCTTGGAATGGAAAGACCATGGCTTTATTGTGTTGCTGGCATGTAGACTAAATGATCAAATTTGATGTTGATTTATTATTTATTTACTTTAGTTCCTAGTAGCCAGAGCGACCTACATCCTAACATTTAGGGGGTAATTCACGATCGTGCGAAGTGAGGTGCGGAGTCCTCGCCTCACTTCGCACTGACTGATATGCGCTCGCTGATGTCCTGCACGCAGACATCAGCGAGCGCTTTAAAGGGATTCCAGTCTCGGCCAGGCAACTCTTTTGCTCTCACCGAGACTGGAATCCCTTTAAAGCGCTCGCTGATGTCCGTGTGCAGGACATCAGCGAGTGCATGTCAGTCAGTGCGAAGTGAGGCAAGGACTCCGCACCTCACTTCGCACGATCGTGAATTACCCCCTTAATTCCTCATCCCAATTTATTTTGGATGTGCTTTTATGTACTCTTCTAAGTAATGAGCATGTTGTCACAATATACTGAAACTAAATGTAAAGCACCTACTTTGTCTTAAAATGGATCGTATAAAGCACTGTTTAAATGTAGATGAAAACATTTTGTTAGCTTACTCTATCCAACCTCAGTCATTCCACTTAGAAAGGTCCTTTTGCCAAGGGAACAGATCCATCCTTTTGGGTTACTTGTAGCACCTTGTTGCAAATATTCTTTATAAAGGATTCCATCTGGGTAAGGAGGCCCAGTCGGGAGAGATTAAATCTGAACTCTTAAGTGGAAGGGGGGATATAGCGCAGCCTTACAAAAAGCGAGCTCATGTTACAGGATGTGGGATGACTTAAAAAAAAAATTCAACTAGAGAAATTCAGGAGCAGGTCTGAATGTGATCATCACTCTTAACCAGCTTTAAAAAATTTCCTTTGATTTCCAATATATTTCATTTCTTCCCCCTGTTCTTACTTATTTTTCTTGAGCTGCTGCAGGCATTATTTTAAAAGGAGCGAATTACAATTGTTGTGGTTTTGAACTTCTGTTCTTCTGCTGATCATTTCAATTTTCATTTGAAAAATTTCAGAATGTGGCTTGTTCCCTAGGCATTGTTGAATTTGGAACTTTATTTCCATATTGCATGATGGATACTGGGCATGCTATTTTGTTCATTAGTTCTTATTTTGTTCGCTAACTTTAATTCAGATCAGTCATCTGGACCTTATTCAAGTGTGAGTTTCTTCCCTAAGTCACAATGCGAAATGAAAAATAATTTCCAGTAATGCAGTACGTAATGTGGTGAACTATAATATAACAATATAACCAGTAACATAAAAAGGCAAACTGAGAACTGGGCACTGCTGTTGTGATAAAATTGAAGGCAAAGGTTAAAGTGCACCTGTTACCCCAAAACTAATACTAATTCAGGTTATACTAGTGAAATAAATGTTTTAAAAATATATATGTATTTTTAAATAATGTAGCTTTATACAGCATATCTCTCTGTCATCTTCCCTGTCAGCCTGCCTTTTCTTTCTCAAGTTGGGTTGGGTGGGCTAAAGCAGGGATTGGCAAAGTTGTTTGAGGAGGGAGCCATTTCACTCCCTCTTCCACCAGCGACAACTATCTTGTGAGCTGCTGGAGGAGGGAGGCATGCCCTCTCCCGACCACAACACCACCAACGGCCAATCAGAAGAGCCGTCGGTGGTCATGGGCATGGCATTGGCAGTGCGCTCCGAGCCACAACAAGGCACCAAAAGAGCCACAAGTGGCTCGCGAGCCGCACTTTGCCGACCACTGGGCTAAATTGATAATGACTGATAATAAAATTCCTCCAGTTAGATCCCTTAAATCACGATCTAGCAGGGAACTGATTGGAGGAGCTATAAAGTTAATCATCATATAGCCCTGGCCAACCCGACTTGAGAAAGAAAAGTTGGGCTGACAGGGAAGATGACAGAGAAACGCTGTATAAAGGTACATTTTTTTAAAATACATATATCAGGAGTCCCCAAACGTTTTACTCAGGGGGCCAGTTCACTGTCCCTCAGACTGATGGAGCGCCAGACTTAAAAAAAAAACAAAAAAAAAAAAAACCTATGAAAATCCCTATGTACACTGCACATATATTATTTTAAAGTAAAAAAATAAAAAACAAATGTTAAAATACTTACCTTATGCTGAGCCGATTGATTACAGTCACAGCATGAGCTGTGCTGTAATTAGCCGGCTCCCGATGCTTCCCCGACGCCTTCTGCAGCTCTTCCTTCTCCTTCCCCGGTCTCATACATCATCATGCTCATTGCCACGAGCGTTCTCATTGGCCCCTGAACTGAAAGTGATAATGTTTAAGCCCTGAAACACCCGAGGTGTAACAGGGTGGGAGGAGTTGCGGCGCTGGCTGCCAGTCAGCAAGCGCTGTGAAGAATAGTCGGAGGAAGCATTGGGCGCCGTCTAATTACAGAACAACTCATGCTGTGACTGTAATCATTTGGCTCTGTATACCCAGCACTTTTGGCTGAGCAATCTATGCTTGTGACCAATACTGTATGTAATAGATGCTCGTCTGTTGTAATTATATAAGTGGCTGTAATTTTTCTGAAACTTAAGGATGCTGGATTCCACAGTTGAAACCTGAATGTGCTCTGTTTTGTATAGAAACTTAAGCAAATTAATTTTCAGTGTCTTTTCACCATCTAGAAGTTTCCAGAGTCCTCAATGTATTCTGTCGCATTATTTCTAGCAGTTGTTCAAGGACCCGTGTTTTCTCAAAGAAAAGGGGGTTAACCAGGTGTTGTATTGATTTTATACAAAAAATAGCAAACGAAAGGGTAGCAGATGGTGTTTATTAGAGGAGATTTGGAGAAACCCCAAGCACTGTATACTGTAAAACAGTGATGCTCAACCTATGGCCGGATAGCACCGCGTCGCAGGCCGCATGTGGCCCGCGGCCCAAATTCCAAAGTCCGAATTTATGTGTATAAGTGTGAATTCCTCAGCTAAAGACAGTCGCAATAGACTCACAGTCAAGTCTTTATAATGAGAATATTGTTGCAGTTGTAACTTTAAAATTTTGAAAAACTTTGAAGCGGCCCATGACACAAGTGGCACAAATTTTGATGGCTCCCAGGTTGAAAAAGGTTGGGCATCACTGCTGTAAAACAAACCAGAGTTGTTGTATAGGTTCACTTTAAATTAAATGAAGATAATTGCTAGATACCTTTAGACCAGCGGTTCTCAACCTTTTCATTCTGGCGATCCCCGGCACTGACGTCACCGCATGTCACGTGGTGACGTTCGGCCGAAATGTCATCACGTACGCGCGTCACGTGGTGACGTTCGGCCGAAACGTCATCGCGTACGCGCGTCACGTGGTGACGTTAGGCCGAAACGTCATCGCGTACGCGCGTCACGTGGTGACGTTTAAGGCCGACATCACCCCGCAGGAACCCTTATAAGAAGCATTCCTGCGGGCATTTCAGGGTGCCGGAGCGGTTCTCGACCCCAGTGGGAGGGCCTCGCGACCCCCAGGTTGAGAACTGCTGCTTTAGACCAAGGTAAGAGTAATAAGAAACCTGGTTTCAATCTTAGCTTGATGTGAAAAAGTTATGACTCTGTCCTGTTGGGCATTTGCTTTTCTGTCAGTCTTTAAAGTGCACCTGTCACCTCCAAAACTCTAATACTAATTTAGGTTGTATTAATGAAATAAATGATTGACATTATAGCTCCTCCAAACAGATCCCTTAAATCATGATCTAGCAGGTATTTGATTGGAGGATATATAATGTCAATCATCCTTTAGCCTTTCCCAACCCAACTTGAGAAAGAAAAGGCAGGCAGACAGGGAAGACAGGGACAGAGAGAAACGCTGTATAAAGATACATTTTTTAAAAATACATATATATTTACAAAAATGTTTATTTTATTAGAGAACCTAATTAAGTATTAGTTTTGAGGTGACAGGTGCACTTTAAGACAAAGGTGTGTCTGTTTTTGAGTGACAGAGAAAAGTTGCCAGACCCACCTTACCATATTTCACCCAAATTCAAGATCACAGTCACAAATGTACAAAAACCTCATTCATTTCTGGGGTTTGATTTTAACACCTGGTTTCTTTAGTGTGCATGATTTGCCAGTATTACTACACAGTGACCTGGGGGGGTTGCTTCAGTGACACAATGTAGTTCTGGGGGGTTATTCACTAAAGTCTGAATTGTTGCGTATAGGTGCGAATTCACCAGATAAAGACAGTTGCAATAGGCTGCTACTGTCACAGTCTTTGTAATGAAAATATTGTCGCAGCTGCAACTTTATTATGGGAAAATTGTCACAATCTTAACTTTAAAAAATTCTTGCGACTTTACAATGGGGAAATTGTAGTGGATTTGCTATGGGAATCCGCTGTTTGTGAATTTGACAGTCGAATTCGCACCTTAGGGAATAACCCTTCTGGTTGGAAGGAGTAGACCCATTCTGTTACAAATTACATTTAATATATATATATAAACCAGGAAAAGGTGTTTGTGTGATGGTGGGGGAGCAAAAGATTGGGGAGATCTGAGCAGTTGTCCAGTCTGCACTGAACACACCTGTACAGTTTGACTTTTTATGGTTGACTTGGACATATGATGTCTACCATTAACATTCTTAGACTGCAAAGCCATATCAAATTGTGTATGTGGGAGGCAAAAGGGGATTCCGTCTGATACAAACAGTTTCCTGGGAAACCAGATGGTGGCGGAAGGAAGGGGAGTTTGGATTTGCTTGTTCCACACAGATAAAGAGGAAGAAAGCAGGAGGGGGAGAAGAGAAGCACTGGACCTTGGGTTAATTTACAACTCCATTCCCTTTCTTTTTGCATTCCTGCCAGATGTGAAAGATTCTTTTGCCTTTTGGTAGTTGTTTCTGCTTTTCTCTCTCTCTCACTTCTGTTTTCCTTCCTCTTTCCCCCCCTTTATTTTTCTCATGCTGCCTGAGTTGCTATTAAGCAGTTGTTTTCCCTGGAGGGGGGTGCACTGAGAACACAGATTTGGAAGTAGCTGCTCGGTGACTGTAACAAGCGTCTACTCTGCCTTCCATGGGCTTCTTTTCCTTAATGCTGTAGCTGCAATCAGAGTAACAGAATGAAAACCTACAGCGTTTGTCAAAAACTTGTACATTAACTCTAAAACCCCGTTTTTTTTTTTTTTATAACGTGGGGGAGAAGTGGAGCCAAGTGGTGCTGTAGAAAAGATGGGTTGTATCAGCTCAGTCCATCAGGAAAACCTCACCATGGGAAGGTCAGTTGAACTTTGTAACAGGACCATAAAGAACTGGCACTGTTTGACTGTATGCCTGAGCAGGGCTGCAGTATGTATGTATGTATGATTGAGAACAGGATGGGGGAGGAGAAGGATGCAAATTGTGCTGGGAAAGTTGGACACAGGCAGAGTTTCTTGGTTTTGTTTCCAAAGCCGTTTGAACTAGCTGCTTTTGAGAACACAAGTCTTATGTTTCCTCTCTTGAAAAGCCTGGCACAATCATGTCCATATGTATTATATTTTTTTTCTTTACTTTTTTTTCTTTTTCTACCAGTCATTATGTACTTAACTTTAGTTTGACCTGTAAGAAAAAAAAGATCTGGTCAGTTTCCCTTTTTTTTTTTCTTTCTTACAATCAAATAATGACATTGTGATGCCTTTGCAAAGCACTTGTGGAATGTACTATCTCTTCCTCTCATCTTTAAATGGGAAGGGGCATGCAGGGTTCAGTGTAGAAGTAAAAAAAACTTGCTCTTGATTTTAGGGTTTGCTTTCTTTTTATTTTATTAATATCACTGTGTTGTCTGCTGGTTTCAGTAAAAAAACCAACCTAAGCTAACAATCACAATACAAATGCTGTGATGTGAATAAAAAAATGGTTTTAATCAATTAAAAAATAGTGCAAAAAATATAAGCTCTGATACATTTTAATAATTGCACTGCATAAGGTAGTAGACATAAACCAGAGGCTTTCTATTTGCTGTACGCTTAACTGCTGCTTTTGAATGCTGGGAGTTTTGAAGATCTGTGGCATTTGTGATAATTACTGCTGTAAAATAAGCAGATTCTCCTCATTAGTAGGTTTGAACTGCTCAGGAGCTCATTTGGTTAGAACCAGAAAGCAGTAGTGGTACTAATCTAGTCATAACTGCACTAATAATAATGTCACTTTATGGGGGTTATTCACTGAAGTCTGAAATGTTGCGTATAGGTGTGAATTCACCAGCTAAAGACAGTCACAGTAGACTACTACTGTCGCAGTCGCGACTTTACTATGGAAATATTGCTGCGGCCGTAACTCTACAATGGGAGAATTGTTGCAGTTGCGGATTTGCTATGGAAATCTGCTGTTTGGGAATTCAAAAAAATACTTCTCACCTTAGTGAATAACCCCCTCTATCTCATGCCCCATCACATTGGATATCTGCTCACTCATGCTTCTTTTTCTACCTCTCACAGTTCCTCCTCTGTTCAAGAAAGCAGTTTTGTGGACAAGATGAAAAAAACAGTAAGTAGGCCATATACACTGATAATGAAATTGAACAACATACGTTTACCGTTTGATTATCTTCAGGCAGAAACAATAATTGTATAACTTATTGTGTCAGTATGGTATTGCTTATATGTGTTATACCTCTAGGAAGAATCTTTGTATCTCCAATGGATACCCTGGTTTTTGCATTCTGTGTGCAGCATTGACATTTAAACCCTGCACAGCTAATTATATGGTAACCAGGGGCAATCCAGTGGTTAGCTGAATTGTATTTCTCTCAATCTCTTGGGGTACACAGGACCATGTGGTAAAACTCCCTCCCACTGGAGGCAGGACACTAGGAAAAAAGAGACTCCTCCCTAGGGGCTTTACCCCTGCACACAGGAAGAGAATCTCCAGTTTTTATAGTGTCCTTTCTACAAGGAGGCAGCGACCAGATTTTGTGCAACAGAATGGAGCATTTCTTCGGTCGGAGCTAGGCTCTGACACCCGTGGGTATGACAGGGGATCAGTAACACTTCTGAGCCCTCCGCCGTCTACCCCCTCCATGGGATTGGAGAGTATGATTTGCTCTGCTCTTTATATCTGTGCCTGCTCCACTTCCTACCTGAACACACAGGCTGGCAAGTGTGACTGCAGAAGACTCTGCTACAGGGCAGACTCCGGCACCTCCACCCTCCCCCTAAACACACAGGGTGTGTATGTGTGTGATTCCAGTGACCTGTCTACAGAGCTGAATGTCACTGAGGGTACTTTTTGGTACTGGCATCCAACCTTCCCTGAACCCACAGGAGAGAGGATTTGGAAGAATCGCAGCATTTTTCTGCCTGTCATTCTGCTTTAAATAGCTTAAATGACATTCAGATATAAGGTAAGGTCTCCCTTCTGTGCTTTCCAGGTTCCCCCTCCTCCTTGCCTTTCTCTCCTGAGTCTGTCTGCTTTAGCCGCGTTTTTCTGAGGTGTTCTGTTGTTACCATGATATTTTGTGTGTTTTCTCTTCCTGGAGCCTTTCATGTTACCCGCAGCTAATTTTAGCCCGCCATTTTAGCTCTCTACAGGGAAGGCAGCTAACATGGTCAGAAGTTTCTTCTGCAGCAGCATCTCAGACCTTGAGCAGGCAGTCGCTGAGACAATTTACAGGCTTGTATATTGTTTTCTTTCACTGGGGACAGGCACTATCTCTGAGGAGGAAGGGGGGTTGTTCCTGCAGCACAGGGGAGTTTGCTCTTAGGGCTCTTCTCCATATACAGAGAAGAGATCCAGTTTGTTTCTGCTGTGATACAAGTTGTTTATATTACTCTGCTTATTTTCTCCTGCTCCCTATATTACAAATTTTAGGCATAGCAGGTTTGCAGTTGTTTCCCCTTATTTTTTAAAAGCTAAATAAGGGAGATTTATCTTGATCCCATATAACTGTGTAATCGCACTACAGAATAAGCACAATCGATTGCATTCAATCAGAGTGGGGAATATCCTATACAAAAAAAAAAATTTCTGTTATTTTATTGCGACTTCTGCTGGTTGTTATTGCATTATGTCTAGCAAACCAAAATCCGCATCCCCCGGTGAACCCTCTCAGCCGGTGGGAAAGTCAGTGCCACTATGGGCACAGCAGCTCTCGCAATCCATACAAGGCTTAGCCAGTCTTCCTGGAGCCATTGGCGAGGTGCTAGGTCATTTTTCTGCTGATCATTCCAGGGTTTCTCGTAAGCGCTCTCACCATAAGCGCCTTTCAGATTTAGAATCTTTTGCTTCCATGACCCTGCATTCCTCGGATGAGGAAGGCACTTTCTCCTCTATGGAGGAGGAAGATAGTGAGGGTGACTTTGGTTCAGACTCCTTAGCTTTTAAGGAGTTGGCGGAACCAGTAGGTGACTTAATTCTCAAGGTTCTAGAGGTCCTAAATATTTCAGGCCCCCAGCCAGATACTGATCCTTCTAAAAATATTTTTAAACGCCAAAGAAAAAGAACTGAGTTTTTTCCTGCTTATGATCAGATCAATCAGATTGTTCAATCTGAATGGGACAAGCTGGAATCTAGTTTTCATACTACGAGGAGGTTTACTCTTACTTATCCTTTTGCTAAGGAATCAGTAGACTGTTGGACATCTCCCCCAGTGGTAGATGCTCCAGTTTCCAAGCTGTCTAAGTACACCACTATTCCTGTCCCAGATTCAGCCTCATTTAAGGACCCAGTGGATAGAAAAATGGAGGGACTTTTGAAATCTATTTTTTCATCGTCAGGTTCTGCTTTATGGCCTATTTTTGCTTCTGCCTGGGTTTCCAGAGCTAGTGAAAAATGGATCTATCAGCTGATAGATCTTATTAAATCAGATGCCTCTAAGGAGGATCTTATTTCCGTGGCTTTGCAACTCAAGGAGGCCATTCTTTATTTGTGTGACGCGTCTCTTGATGCTGCACAAGTAACTTCTAGAATGTCTGCAGCTTCAATAGCGGCCAGATGCTTGTTATGGCTTAAACATTGGCAAGCTGATAGCGTTTCCAAAAAGGCTTTGTCTTCTTTACCTTTTAAGGGGAAGATTCTATTCGGTTCTGAACTTGATAAGATAATCAGTCAGGCAACAGGGGGTAAGAGTACTCTTCTGCCTCAAAATAGATCGAGATCTGGAGTTTTTGGGAGAAGATTCAAATCATTTTCTAGTTCCAGTAAGAAGCGTTCCTTTTGTGTCCAAGGGGGTCAGAGCCAAGGTTTTAATAGATCAAGATTCCCCTCAAAAGCCAGAAATAATTGGCAGCCTAAGAGGCAGCCTGCTGCTTCCTCTTCAGGAAAGAGGTCATCAGCATGAAGATTTAGCCTCCCCCGAGAGGGACGGGTGGGTTGGGGGCCGCCTGACGCGCTTTCTGTAGGTTTGGCTTCACAGCATTCAGAACGAATGGGTTTTGAGTATCGTCTCAGATGGCTACAGAATAGAATTTCTTCGTCCTCCCCCGCACAGATTTTTCCTATCCAGGGTGCCAAGGGACCCTCAAAAGAGTTTGGCTTTTCATCAGTGTGCCAACGACTTGCTAGAAAAGGGAGTGATTTCTCTGGTTCCTCCAGCTCAGAGGTTCCAGGGTTATTATTCAAACCTGTTTCTTGTTCCCAAGAAGTACGGAGGTTTTCGTCCTATCTGAAACCTGAAGGGCCTCAACAAATATGTGAAGGTCTCAAAATTCAAGATGGAGTCTCTACGTTCTGTCATAGCAGCTATGACATACGGGGAGTTTCTTGCAACCTTGGCATCAAGGATGCCTACCTCCATGTTCCTATATTCAAGGAGGATCAAAAATTTCTCCGTTTTGCGTTCGACACCTTTCACTTTCAATTTGTAGCTCTGCCTTTCGGCCTAGCCACAGCGCCAAGGATCTTTACCAAGATCATGGCAGCAGTGACAACGGTTCTCAGAATGGAAGGAGTACATGTGACTCCATACCTAGACGATCTTCTAATCAAAGCTCAGTCTTTCAATCAGGCTCAGAAGGCGGTGTCCCAGTGTGTAAAAAAAGCTGACAGATCTAGGTTGGATCCTGAATCTCAGCAAGTCAAATCTTTTACCAACTCAGGAAATTCTGTTCCTGGGGATAGTTTTCAATGCAGTATCTCTCAACATCCGTCTTCCAACCGACAAGGTGGACAGGATTGTGCAGGAGACTTCAAAGCTAGTTTCTCTCAGGTTTCCCTCTCTCCGTACCTGCATGAGAGTGCTGGGAATTCTGGTGTCTTCCATAGAAGCAC
>WMED01008631.1:162-16794 GCA_019650415.1 Pipa parva | reverse complement strand
AGGGAGGGACAGAATGAGGGAGGGAGGGAGGGACAGAATGAGGGAGGGAGGAAGGAGAAAAGGAAGAACTAACTTACGGCAATGTTGTTCATCCGAGCCATCATCACAGTCCTCTTCATCATCACAAACCCATGAGCGAGTTATACATTCTCCATCTCCACATCGAAACTGTGTTGCTGCACAGGACCGTGGTGCTAGAGAACAGAAAACCTCATTAAAGCTAATGAGCTCTGTACCATTCCCCAGCAAGGACGCTCAAGCCAAGCCACTCAAGTAGAATATGCAGCAAAAACACAATTACCATGTAGGTCACACATATATGTACATCCAGCAGTGCCCCCTACTAATGCCAAATACAATTCAACAGTGTCCCTCCAATTAATGCCAAAACAGATCAATACTGTCAATCCCAATACATAACAGAATTGCCCTTACAATTACTTCCAATACAGTGCACTAGTGCCCCCTAGATGATGCCCAAGGCAGTTTAGCATCACACACAGTGCAGCAGAAGAATCAGTATGCTTATGTAGATTTGTTAATTCCAATTAAACATTATATGCAGTGTGCATGGAGCAATTCCTTAGGAGTTAAGGTATTTTTTCCAGTACACAAAGAGATGAGGGAAGTTCATGTGTCTAGAAGGAAAGGGTTAACGAGTTAAATGAGTCTTTTAGGAAAGTTTACAAACAGCTGTGAGTTTCATGTTTAGTAGACAATTATTGATTTATATGGGGTCCAAAAAGGGAACATTCACAACTGTTTAGTAACTATAATACTACTCCAAGGAACTTATCAAATATAGTACCAATATTCTGCTGCTGGTCATCAGTAGATCAGATTTGATACTTTTTCCCAGAATTCAGACTAATCAAACCCTGATATTAATCAGTGCACAGAAGAGGGAGGATGCGGAAACTGAACAGCCGCTTACTGTGGCAGCCATTGCAGACTGCACTACCAATCTTCTTCTATGCAGTGAAACCACAATAGCCAGGAGTCCCTCCACCAGCCAATCTGATCTGACCTTCCAGGGAACTGATTTCTGTACTTCCCTGTTTGTGTTCCTGGCACTTGAAATGATTTAACCAATTGTATGGTGCAATCTTACACCTATGTTTGTGACTTTATCCCATAATGTCTACAAAATAGACTGTTAATGGTATGAGCCTGATTGGTACAGTTATGGAGATGATCTGATTCTTTTTCCTATTTGCTCTTTACTAGCCTGTTTAGGAAATCTTTTGACATGTCTTTTACTAAAACCTCAGTATTGTGACTGTCAGCCACTATTCAGTTACAATGGATACAATTTGTTCATATTGTATTCGGTCTTTTCTTCATGTATGCCTATATCTCAAAGCCATTCACTACCAAGAACAGTCGCTTACCACATCCAGCTTCATCCGAATTATCAGAACAATCTGCTGACCCATCGCACCTCCAACTTAGTGGAATGCAGCGTCCATTTGAACACTGAAAATTTCCTGATGGGCACCCTGCAGAGTAATAAATAAATAGGTCAACAAAATCCTACTTAAAAAAAAAAAAAGTTACATTTGGTTTCACAACTCTGTGTAATATATTAACATTTGATAGCAAATATCAATTAGAATGTTACAAAGTGAAACATCAATGTTATTATTACAAAGGGCAGGTAGAGCTTACACCATTATCATCAATAATTGTGTTTTATTTATAACAAAGGCAGAAAAACTCTCTATGAAACCTGAAATCCTAAATTATGTGTCTCAGGGATAATTTTCAGCTGGGTCGGTGACCCAGCTCGATTCGGCTTTAGGTCACATGACTGTGGGACTCGCTAATATTAAATCACAGTTAAGGTTAATGTTTTTGCACCACTGATGGGTCTCCAGCATAGGCGTGCGCACAGGGTGTGCCTGGTGTGCCCGGGCACACCCTAATGGCAGCACACAGGATGATAAAAATGCCAGTGTGAACCTAGCCTTAAAATTTTTTTCTTTAGGGTCACACCCTAATGAAATGGCCTGCGCACACCTATGGTCTCCAGGACAATAAATATAGAAGATGCAGGTTGGTAATAGGTAAGAGGTCAGAGAAAGTATCCTTTAGTGATGTATAAAAACCCTGTATCTGTAATAAAAATGCATTTACTTTAAAGGAGAGAACTAAAGGCCGATTAGTATTACGGGTGATTCTTAAGGTGGAAAATACTTACTGACATACTTACTGCATATAAACTCACTGGCATTTGCCTTGTTTTTACCAAGCAATTGGGAAGCATTTTGTTATAATGATGAATATGAATAATGAACTGATGTAAACTCATGGAGAATGTGTCTAAAAACAACTCACCGTGGTGGGGCATATTTACTAAAGTTGAATTGATTTTCATTTTGAAATCGAACAGTTAATTGTGTTTTGTTTGTTTTTTTTACTGATTTTGACCTCTTCTCCTATTTACACTGCCCCTTTGTAGTTTTACATAACTGGTTTTTCATTGTATATACAGTATAAATCGATAATATTAATTATGATATTGATATCACCGATATACTTTCATTTAAGATTTTATCCTGAAATTTAATAAAGTAGCCAATTGATTTTGTCTTGTCAGTTTCAGCTACATTTCGCCACTCTCTGGGTGGCGATATTCAGTATTTTCGCAGTATAATATAGCGTTAAACAATATTGATATGAATAAATTTACCGCATACTTTTGTCACAATAAAATAAAAATCACAGCTTGATAAGTTGATAGCAGCGAAATGACCCTAATCCCCCAAAATAAAGACGATAAAGGTTGAAAATGGCAAGAATAAGGTTTCCAACTTTAGTAAATCATGGCAAATTTACTGTTTTAAGAAAACGCATAAGAAATCACTTGTGTGTACAGCACTATACAGTAGTACTATACTATAGATGCATTCACATGCCAATTAAAAAGTGCATCAAATGCTTGAAACAAATGCTCATGTGCATAACCCTTAGGTAATGTGTTAAAAAGTCACAACAATTGCAACGGTTGTTTAAACACACAAACAGCATGATAGCCAAAAAATATGCAATCCCATGCAAGCTTGAATTCTTTCAGTTTGTGGCTACCACCCCCGCTGGAAGGCAGTGCCATAAGTTTATGAACCCCCTGCTTCAAAATTTCTTTTGTGGGTTTTTTTTTTAAATTATTACTATGTCTATTTATTACATTCACTATTCCTTTACGATCCCTTCACTAAATGAACAGTAACACCAAAACAATGAAAATGCATCAAATGCATTTATAGATACTATATAAATATATGGGGCATATTTACTAAGGTCGAATTGTTTATCCTTTTGCAATGGAATTTGCAAAGTGGCTATTTGTAGCGATATCGATATTTTCGCCTATTTAACAAAACACCAAAGCTCATTTTTCGCAGTGGTTATCGCTATGTATCCCGTGTTTGCGGTTTTACCGTTAGCGATATCGCCGATTTTAACGCTGTCCGTCCCATCTGCGGTATTTTCTACATTATTTACTAAGGTAAGTGTTTGGGGGTTTTTTTTGCTATTTCTGCTGCTTGACATTTCGCCACTCTCTGGGTGGCGTTATTCATTACTTTCAATGGGCAAAAGTGTGATTATAGTCCTGAGTTATGTTAAGTGAAACCGCTGTTGTATTATCGATATTGTTACCTTTATCTATAACAACATAGAAGCACTACCATTACTATTATAGGTGTGTTTCAATTTGCTGATATCGATATTGCCGATTTGAATGCACATAATATTCTAGTGGCGCTATTACTGCATATTAATAAATAGGCTATGGTGAAATCACCCAAATTCACAAAAAACATGGCGATACCTTGCGAAAATGGCGAGATAATGAGCAATTCGACTTTAGTAAATATGCCCCATATATGGGGGTAATTCACCAAACAGCGAACTTATCCTCCAGATCCTTCCCATCAGTATGCATAGCTGATGTTCTGCACGTGGACATCAGCAAACGCTTTAAAGGGATTCCAGTCACGCGAGGCGTCACAAGTAGAGCCTTGCGAGCTTCACCGAGACTGGAATCCCTTTAAAGCGTTCTGCTGCACGTGGACATCAGCGAGCGCATAACCAGGTATGTGTACTGATGCGAAGGATCTGGAGGGTAAGTTCGCTGTTTGGTGAATTACCCCCATAATATATGTTAAATTACTGCTTTCAAAAATACTAAATTGTGTCTATAAATTATGATATTTAGCTAGTTTACTTTAAATATTGGGCTTTAATGCACACTTCCTGAATATAGATAATCTAAAGCACCATAGAAAACAATGGGACTGAGTAAGGTCAGTGTAACAACATGGCTGCTATCAATTAAGATACTAACAAACAGACAGCAATATAATTCGCTACCTGAACTCCAATGGCAACATTTTTACAAGTGTTGTATTTGAGTAATTTCCATGTCAAATGGGAATTTTAAAAAGGTGCGAATTCGACTGTCGAATTCGCAAACAGCATATTCCCACAGCAAATCAACTACAAGTTCCCCATTATAAAGTCGCGACAATTTTCCCATAATAAAGTGGCGACTGCGACAATATTCTCATTATAAAGACGTGACTGCGACAGTAGCAGCCTATTGTGACTGTCTTCATCTGGCGAATTCTCTCCAATACGCAACAATTCGGACTTTAGTGAATAACCCCCTAATTCTTTGGGAGTTACTGGTCCTTTAGGCTTTCTGTAAATATCCCGAGGTTTTTTTCATGCTAAAGATGTTCAATGTTCCTTTATGGAGTAATAAGAAAATCTAACAGTTACTGCATAATCCATCTTATAAACAAAAGGTAAGATTTCCTTTCTTTGTAGTAGCTTTGGGATGTACACCTTGATCCTAAAACAAGTTCAATTAATCCAAATAGTAATTGTCTGCTAGTGTCATCCTGATTTATAATACATGTTTCTAGTGGTCAGAAATCTTACTTGGATCATTGTTGGTACAGGGTGGTACAGGAATACGTACACCCAAATACCTTCTATGGAATAACGTATGGTGGTGGGTGGTGGTGCAGGTCTGGGGTTGGTGGTGAAGTGCTCTTATCAAATCACCTTTACAGCACAACAACCTCCCCAACAGAAAATGCTCAGCTGGAATGTACAAATGCATTCTGGAATCCCTTGGTGCTATCAGTGTATGTCATTGTGGAGAGCAAAAGATTAGAACTCTCTTTTTTTTTTTTTTTTTTTACAGGCATTTTAGTGTAATAGGAAAAGAGATTCATTATTGTGAACTCTGCATAGAAAAGTGCATTTAAATATCGACGCTTTAACTTATCACTAACAATGTTAATCCTCAGTCTTGTAACCTTTCATGTACTTGTACTTAGCCTTGTGTGATCAACCTGTTATTATGAATACTATTTTTTTGTCATTACATTTTTATTTCATAATGTCATTTCATTTTATAAACTGCCTAGTCAACTCCTGGAGTTTCCCTCTGAGTCACAATGACTGTAATATGTATATAATACACCCTTTTCCAATTTTGTTTAGTCATGAGAAATCGGACTGGAAGGAAATGAATGAATTGATTCAAACTTTGCTTTTTTGGGTTTTTTTTTATTTCCTTTTTATAAAAGTTACATTTCATGACTTTTTTAATAACATCGTATTTTTTGTCAAGGCTTAAATCTTTTTCACTGCTAACTGTTTATACTGTTATTGCCCAGCAGTAGAATAGAACAATGTAATAATGGGGAATATCTATCAAGAGATGAAACACTTTCCAATGCATTTCACTAATTCATAAATATTCCGCAAATCCCACTGACTCACAACACTTTTTTTAAATTTTATGTATATGACACAACACAGCAACACAGCATGATTGGTATAAATGACTCTGATAAAACAGGTGAAAATGCATTGATCCAGAGTAAATAACACATTTTCTACTACATTTTTCTTAAATAAATATCATATGAAATACATTCTCTAATGCTCTAATGTGTGAACCATACAATGTGAACTATGAAACATATAGAACGCTAAGATGTACCAAGCCTGTATACTGGAAGATTACAGTTAATATGAGGCAATAACTGAGTAGGACTGGAAGCTGAATTGTTTTCATCTGTGGCTAGGTACACGTGAGTAACTTTTTAATGAATGAATACTGTGCATACACTGGGAAAACAACGAACACGACTGTATCAATGGTAAACACTGGTAACAGTCACCCAGAAATGTTTATCTGATAATAATACAAATTTCCAGTCAAGGGGAAAGTTTGCAAAATCCAATTATTGTCCAATTAATAGTTAAACAGCAACTTCACACTAGATGGAACATCTACAGCTTAGCAGATGTCTACATGTATATACAGAGACAAAATGATGATAAAATGTTATAAAATAAAATATACTGATAGTATTTAAGGTCCTTTACACTTATCCCCAGAGGAAGCTGGGAGAAGCCCCTAGTAAAACAACTGCAGAGGTGCAGTTAAAAGATGCCAGTACATTGCAAATGATTTTTAGTTGAGTGGACATAAAATCAGAAAAATTATTTTTCATGTCACTCCTTACACAAAGATAATAGAGGTTTGTACAAGTCATAAAAGACCTAAGCAAAGGGCATATTTGTCAAAGGAAATATGCTATTTTGCTGTGTTGCCCCCTATAAAATCCATGTTGACCATTTTTGCCAATTTATCGAATTAATTTCCCAGTAATACTAATTGGAGTGAGAAGATTATACAAAACTATGTGAACTGGCTTAAACCTCAAATCAGAGGGAACAGGATATTCCTATGTTTCTTTTCATTGGTCTTTTCGATTTTCAGTAATCAAAATAAAAAGATTTTTCCCACCTTCATAAATCTTCCCAAAGGATCAGTTTTTCAGTCTAACAGTTAGGATCTGTTGGTAGATCTTTTAAGTGCATGTCAGTTATTAGTGTTAGTCCATCCCAAACAAGGATGTTACATTGAATTTACTCAAAATGCAAAGTTTTATAATCCACAATTAATTAACTCTTCAACCTTATACAGTGAAATGAGCAAACAACTCAGTGATTGAGAGTGTTGAACTCCAGCAACCTGAGACAACCACAGACCTCCAAAGTCCACCACCTACTTTCAAAACGGGAAATTTTACTATGCACAGTAGAGTCATAGTAAATTACAAATCATTATCAATTGAGCAGAATATTCCCTGATGAAAAGAATATCATACATAGGAGAGGCCCTGACAAAGGTTCAAGGCCTTAAGACTCATTGGCAGGTATCTGGCAGTACAAGGAACATCACTACCCAATGAAGCTCAGTAATGATAGATCATAATGTGTTGAACACAATAACATTATTAAGAAGGTAAGACCAAGTGATGTGCTTTGAATCCCATTTAAAGCATAGGATGACTAGCACTGATCTTTTGAAGGGCTGTGATTTATTTTTAAATACATTACATTGGTGAAGGCATAAATTATTTTGCCTTTATATCTGTGAATGTTGTAGGCAATTTTCCACCAAATAAGAAAACGAATATTGAGTTGTCTAAAGAATAAAGCAAAGTCTTATGATCCCATTAGAAAGGTAAAAATGTTGAGGAAAAAATGGAAAATCCTAATATGATTTTTAAAATTGATATTTCATACTTCAGGAGTGCTATGATTTGGATTACAGACTTTCCTCAAATTCACCCACTTGGGTCCTTTCCCATAAATTTCCAAACCTGTTCTTATCAACAAGCAACAAAGATGTTCTGTCTATAAGAACAAACAGATCAGTAAACAAATACATAATATCAGATCAAGGTAATAACATGTTTCACCCTTCTTATTCTGTTTTTGCCATTTTTCATCAATTAATCATTGTTTTTTTTGGACCACAACCTTGTTTTTTTACAGTGAAATCACTACTGAAATAAGTAAAACTGGAAGCTCAAACAAATCTTTAAATTATCTAAAAAAGATAAAAGGGAGGATTGTGCCTGAATGTCTCTTACATTTGTGGAAAGATTGTTCTATTTTTACATATGGGTAAGCTGTAAGCTACAAGCATTTCCAGGTTCAGAAGATGTACCTTCACTTAATGAACACCTGCCTTCCATTTATGCTGTAAATTCCACAAGCAACAACCAACAACAAGCAATTAGCGTTGTTTAAGACAAAAGAACCTTCTTAGAAGCAATATTTTAAGCACAATGGACTGGAAGAGCTTCACAGACCATGTAGCAAATAAAATCAGTAATAAAACATTGGGTTGATATGATACCCATATTGGCTACCAAGTGAATTTAAATCCCTTCTTCAGCCATGTTTTCTGCTAAGGAATGTGCCTTTCGAATAACACATCAATTTTCACTCTAAATCACTTGGAGTAGAGTACTAGTCAACAGTTACTGCAGAACAAAAGACCTTCAGTGCTAGCCTGGAATTGAGAATGCTGATTGGGCAATAGACCAGAAATAAATGACAAAATCTTTTATAGCTCAAGATTATCAGGTCAAAAGTTCCCAGTCTATAATGAGTGGTGTGTAGACACTGTTACACTTCTAAGTGTTAATTAATAATACCAATATCCAATTTGTACATAGAATCTGTGAAAATTCCAAAACGAATTGCCCAATGCGTATTGCCATGTGAGAATTAATCCTTGTGTGTTAATGAATAGAGGTGACTTTTTTTCTCTCTATTTTTTTTAATTGCTATTTGTTTATATATAAATATATATATAGATACTGTTAGTTAGTGATTGAAAAATAATATAGTTTTATTTAGCCTTTAAATGACTCAGAGGATTTTCACAAAAAAATGACACATTTATATCTAAGCTATCATCACATGGCAACGTTTGGTAATGGCTGGTGTTTATTTCCCAGAGAACACTGGGTTTATGAGTCATTAGGTCATGTGATTTATCTTACTGTATATAGGGAGAAGATTTCATAGTTTTAGCAGTGAGCCGGTCAGTGCAGTGTTTGATATAGTTGCAGTAGTCACAAAAGGTTGAATTTCGGCAAGCAGCTAACTGACACGCAGCTCTCAGCATCTTGGCTAAGGTTATCAACAGACATTTGCATGGTGCCTGCTTGAAACTCCTTGAATCTGAATTCTCTAATATTTCTTCAAAATGGTTTCTATTTAAAAAAAAAACATATATATGTACTTGTGAAACAAGATTTTATTAATGAATAAAATGGTGGAAATATATCCTCACTGGCAGGAAAAAAGGTATTTTCATGACACTTTTTGCTATTTCTTGCCATAATAGAAAAAAGACAGTGGTAGTTTAAATATCAGTTGATTCCCTCAGCCTACTGAACTGGTACAAGGTACTGAATTGCTCTTATCAGTAAAAGCTATGAGAAGTTGTTTCACTAATGCACTGTGATCCCTGTGATGAGTTACTGGCATCCACCGTTTGAACAGACCAAAAAGACAAGTGATTTCCATGGCATGAATCCTTACTGAACCCACTGCATGTTCTATAACTCCATAACATCTTTATGTGCCTTTTACAGGTGCTGTGCTCACTCAAACATCCCCAGAATGCACTGGTTACAGGGTCTTTAGCAAACTGCTCCCGCTGTGTCTGCCGAAACTGAACCAAACAGGCAGGTTACAAGACAAGCTTAATAGCATTGTTGCTCTTTATGCAGTAAGATTTAGTAGTTCATCTTCCTAGGCTGCAAAATCCAAATGGGAGTCTGGTAATAGTAAATTAATGATTTTCCCTAGAATAAGAGCATACGTATTAAGGTAAAACACCTTTTTTCAGCATGTTCTGCCCCTATAATTTGAGTTATTTAGCAAGTTTTGACTAATTTAGATATTTTAATGTAATTTAATGTAGTTTTTGTAACTGCCAGGACTTTTATAGCTTAAACAAAATTGTACTTTACATTACCATTCCCTACTCTGTACAACAGTTTAGCATTGCACATAGCCAGTTTACTGCCTATAATACAGGTTCATTTCATCCACCAGTATATTAACATTAGTCTGTTAGTTTTCTCCCTCCTTCATCTCCTACAATCCATTATCACTTTTTAACATTTTGGGCTTTCCCATGTCCTTTCTCAATTGACTGCACGTGGAGGGGTATCAGGTAACAATGATAGCTTGCCAAGTTGCCATTCACACCACTTTTACTGCAATACTTACACATTTTGGACACTTTTGTCACCCTTAACTTTTTTGTCTGTGGCTTCTTTAATAAAGCAACCATAGCAAAAAAAAAAAAAGTCAATGAAAACAGATGGCCCAGCTGTGTGTCTATGTATGTACATATCATTTTATTTATAAAGCGCCACAAATTTACGCAGCGCTGTACAATTCAGCAATACAAATACAACACAGACATGGGAAAAGTGCATTAAACAATACAAATAAAATATCACAAGGATTCTCCACTTTAAGTGCTAGGTTGCAGTTGACACAAGAGGTTGGAGGTCCCTGCCCTGTAGAGCTTACAATCTAAATAATACAAACGCACTGTTTCTAGATGTATCCACCAATACATGAATCAAATTCCATACGAAAAATGCAGATACGGTATGTGTAACGTGAAGGTAGTGTAACGACTCCAAATTTAATATAACTTTATCATAACATGTTTTGTGCCAAGTGAGCTCTTTCTCAAATCAAACATGTTACAATAAAGTTATATTAAATTTGGTGTAGTCACACTACCTCCATGTTACGCATACTGTTTCTGCCTCTTTCATTCATAACCAAAAAAGGTAACTGTAGGAAAACCTAGCAAAATAAGTATTTTGACAATAGCGTTAAGATGCCTTTATAATGGCTTCATCAATACCACCCTTAATTGTATTAATTCTATCAAGTACTTCCTGATATCTATGCAGTCTCCAATCCATAATCTGATTAACACATATTCCCATTTCCTTCACTTTTGTCTCTACCTAATTTTGTGGTGATTTCTTCACTCTTAAGGTAACAGGTTTAATTTACAGAGAGCTTTATAGTCAACGAGGCTGACTGCAATTACATTTTATCAGTTATATTAATTATCAGTTAAAAATGAGTCATTGACTGATGAAGTAACTGTTCCTGTGTTTTACATATTTACTGTGTCATCTGGTGTCAGGTTGTTTACTTACATTACCTTGACATAACTTTTAATTGCATATTTCATGAGAAAACCTCATTTTGCAGCATTCCCAATGCCTGTTCTCAAACCTGACTAAAAGAAGCTTGAGTGCTCCTTACATATTAACCAAATTAAGTTTATCATTGTCACCCCTAATTTGCTTTTTCTTAAGGCTGAGTAGGTTTAATTCTTAAATTTCTCCTTATAGCTAAGCCCTCGCGCATTTTAATGCCCTCCTTTGAACCATTTCCAGGTTCAGGACATCTTTTTTTGTGAAATGCTACCCATAATTATACTGTATATTTAAGCTGAGGTATTAGCAGTGAATTGTGTAGTGGCAAAAATGATATCCTTTCTCTTAAACTGGTTTAACGCGATACAAGAAAGCTTGCTAGCTTTGAGGGCTGCAGACTGACATTGCATACTATGATTTAATCTATGGTCTACAAGTACTCCTGGACCCATCTCAATCATAATGTCACTTAGTTTTATCTCCCCGAGTTGTATGATACTAGCAAGTTTGTAGCCACCAGTTGCATAACATTATATTAGGCTACATTTCGTGGTGATAAAAGCTTTTTCAATAGGCGATTCCAGCATTATAAAAAAAAAACCCAGTTTCTCTAGCATTCAGAAAGCTTTGACTTTTTCAGCTATCTTCTATTATGTCAATTTTAGATTGTAACTTGCCAGCCCCCTTCCTGGACTTCATTTCACTGCATAGTTTTGTGTCATCTGCAAAAACAGAAACAGTATTTGTCTCACATTTGCCACATTATCATTTTTTTCCATTCCCTGCACCTTCGATTTCTCACTATTTATGTAGTCCCGTATAAAATTGATAGATATCGCTAAATATCGATGCAGTAATACCGCTACACTTTGACATTACTTTCAGTGGAGCTCCTTTTGAATCAAAATTGATATCATTGATTGATGGGAACTTAGAAAAAATGTTCTAAATCATCTCCGTAGGAAATAATGGGTTTTTGCCACCCTCAACCAGGCGAACACTTATCATCAATAAAAAAAAGTCAGAAGGGAATTAATAAATACTGATATCGGTGATGTTAATATTTTGGACCTAATTAAAGCTATATCGATATATATCAGGTGGAAACTTTTTTTATTTTTATAAATAACCCCCCCTAGAATAGAACCCTGAGAAACAACATTCAGAGTAACAATTAATGACCACAACTCTTTGTCTTTTAGAGCAGTCTACAGTTCGTTTACAACTGCACCTCTGTGATTGTGATAATATACTAGTTCCCTTGGCCATTTTCATTCATTTTAATTGGTCATGCCAAAAGTAATAGCATCACTAGGTTAAGACCATAAACCATGAAATGGATTACTACACATGACAATCACTGGATGCAATTCTTTAGGAGAACATAAAGAGGATTACTGTAGAAAAAGGAACATTAGATCTGCTGGGTAAATAACCATTTGAAAGGATACCTTTCCTGGAATCTAGGCAAGGCCTTATAACAGGAAAGTCATTAAACATTTGACCTTTTATGTCTTCATAAATAAATACAAACATAAAACTGAAAAAGATAAAATTCTGTTTACACATACACAAATCTTTGCACAGTATTAGAACCACTGTCACCTGAATTACTGGAAATGCTACATACATAATCCAAGGTATATTGGCAGCAGAGTTGGAGTGGTCCAGATCAGAGACTCCATTGTTTTTCCTTTAGCAGTGGTAATTTCAAACCCAACCAGCAACGTTATTATTTAAACATAGGAAATATTAGCAAAACCTTTTTTACAATTGTGTTTTTATGCTTTGGGTAATTCTGTCTTTAGAGGTGGTTGAAATGTATGGGTTGTTTCATTAATTTGTGTTTTTTTTATATTTTGAATAAGGGAAAAAAATCACAGACATTTAACTTTAATTAGGGGGTTATTCACTAAGGTGCGAATACGACAGTCAAATTCGCAAACAGCGGATTCCCATAGCAAATCTGCGACAATTTTCCCATTGTGAATTCGCAACAATTTTTGAATGTTGGAATTGCGACAATTTTCCCATAATAAAGTGGCGGCTGCGACAATATTCTCATTATAAAGAGGTGACTGCGACAGTAGCAGCCTATTGCGACTGACTTTATCTGGCAAATTTGCACCTATACGCAACAATTCGGAGTTTAGAGAATAACCCCCTTAAACCTGTAACAGCCTTTTTATATAAGCGTCAAAGCTTTCAGCAAAGAAGAGACCAGATATTCAGATCAAAGGGTTTCCATACAGTGCTCCAATAACTGTAGAAAGAATTTTGTCTGTAGTTTAGTAGAATCTGCTCAGCTGCATAGAAAAGTAGCAGTAGATTGTGTGGCTTTTCCTGTATGTATCAGAGCAAAAGTGACTTAAATTGTAAGCATCTAGAGTGGAATGGTAGCACCTCTCAGTTACAAAGCCAACACATGTTTTGCTCCTAAGGACCTTTGTCAAGGTCAGGTTATGAGTTGCTCAGTGAAAATGAAAATGACCATTCAATTTTAGTCCCTTTTGCCTCATAAACTGAGCAAATTGAATTTAAGATCCAAACCTAACTAATCTTCCTTTCACAGATTGATTCTGGGAAACCTAGAATAGTTAGTTTGTACCCTTTATAAGGGACTAGGGGAAGGGTTAGGGAAATGATAGGCACTAGCTTCCTTTCTCTCTTTCAGGTTGATGAAGGGAAACCCAGATTAGCTGGGTGGGAAATGGTTTTCATCGGTACCCAAATCTTTTCAGCTATCACTACTTTCCGGTAACCAGACATGACTAATACCAGCTATACTCTAGTATCTTTTATTACTTCAATCGTGCTTTCCCCGTGGCTGTTTTATTTACAAAGAATTTAATAAAGCTTATTTTTTTTTAATTTATATTGCAAGTCATAATACATGTTTTTCTCTTTCTCTTCTTCTCATATATCTTATATATAAGAAGTTATACATTCGTTTTTGTAATCTCTCTTCAATTTCAATTTTATATCCATACGTTCAGAACCTTTTACTCTGCAACATTCATTTGCCCAAATCTGATTGGACGTTCCATGGTGCAATCAGTTGCAGGTGCATTGCATTGAGGAGGCACATTTTTCAAACGTTATTGCCTTTTCTTTCACCACAAAGTTTCATTTTTGTAGAGTTCCAATTTTTCCTCAGTATATTCCACCACATTCCTTTATTTTTTGGCTGCAGTGGTATTTCTACCACATATTGCATTTTGTTTTCAGTTTAACTTCTCTAAAGCTGTTTGTCACTTAATTCCCATGGTACATTTGTACAGCTAAAATGGTGAAATTACAGACTCATTGCAATGAAAACATGGTTAAAAATATGGAGGAAATGAAAGGAAAATCTTTGTTCAAAAAAGAAAAAACACATCGTAAATTTGTGGCGCTTTATAAATAAAATTATACATACACAAATCAAAATTTCAAATTTTTTTTTTTTTTACTGACATTTTTTTTTAAATTGGCTGACAAAAAAATTGTCAATCTCAGACCTTACTCTATTTTCCCTAAGATTTACAGAACTTACAAATAGTGCAGAAACTGCACTAGAAGAAGTAGGAATTCCCAAGGACATCCTTAGTAGCTGAATGCCTTTATATACTGTAGACTAGGTCATGGAAAATCTAAGTTGAAAGAAACAAATTAAAAGTGTATTGTTCTGGAAAGCCAGACAAATATTTTACCACTTTCATGGTTATTTGATCCCTATACAGTAGTACTTTTTTGCATCTCTCTTGATGAAATTTTTCACTGTGCTCATTGACTAAACTTCCCCTTTAAGCAAAGGCTCATAGTGAAAGCGACCCCACATAGTTAGAATGGTTTATTTCCCTTTCCACCATACCTCAAATTGAACTGATTAATCAAACACAAGGGTAGGAACAGGTCATTCAGTATTACATACTTTTATTGCCTCTTCAGTGGTACATCTTTATCTCCAATGATAGAGCATGCCTGAGCCAGTATACTGTACTTAGGAGTGTGAAAACATCAAGCTAATCTGTCAATTGCTGCTATTCATGGAAGGAAACAACAGGGAATTTTCAGAACAATTAGGCTTTGTCTTTATGCAAAGGTAAAATAGGGCATGTTCTTTCATTAAGTTTCAGATAACTTCAGATGTATATTATAGAAGGGCCATGAATACAAATGTATTTCCTAAAGCTGTTTGAATCCAGTGGTACAACAGACTTTTCATACACTGCCAAACATAATGAGAAAACACTAATTATATATATATATATATATTCCACAGAACTAACTTCTGAAATTAATGGAGGTACTGATTCAAATTTGAATTAAAAACAATAAGATCAAGAGAGAAATTTGTTTTAAATTCTCGCCTCCTTTCAATTCTACAGAATTTCTCTACGCCAGCAAAAGCAAAAAAGGAAACATTTGTAAATTAGTATTTCAAGATTCTGAAACACTGTGTTGAAAATTTGAAGTAACATTTTGAAAGTCAGACATAAGCAAGGCCGAATTTCAGCTGTACCCTGGGAGTGGTGGGTTTTTGAGAGAACTGGTAGTTCTCACTAAGGGAAGATCTGCAGCTACACAAGCAAGCCCTGGGTTTTATGAAACAATTAATCCCCTTTGCTAGTGATAACTAAAAATATGAATATTTTTATTTATAATGCGCCACATGGTTACACACTGCTGTACAATCCAACAATACAGTTATAATACAGACAAGGGAAGTGCATTATAAAGAACAAGTGAAGTAAATTACAAGCATATAATCAAGAAAATACATCACTCTAAGTGCCAGGTCGTGTTTGAAACAAGAGGATAGAGGTCCTTGCCCCATAAGAGCTTACACTTTAAATAAACTAAAAGTGCAAAATTAATTTCCAGTGGGAAGTCTTGAAAATTCAAGCTTTTTTTATAGTGTGGTGCTAGTCTTATATATACCAGTGCTGCCTATGATTCCACATTGAAAAAAGGGTTTAAAACTGCACACAACAAATAAACAGTCAAGTAACTTTTCATCATAAGTTGTGTGCAGTCTTAAACCTTTGTTTGAAAGTGATAACTAAAAGTGTGCCAATCCATGAGTTACCCTGCAACTTTATTCAGAATTTCAGAGCAGCAGATTGGTACTGATCTTACATTAGCCTTCAGCTTCACCCACTTATATTATCTATTGCACCAACGGATTGCCTGACTTATATGTCTCCGCATGCATTTAACAACGAGGGACAGATTACAATCGCATCACGAAACTGTTAGTTTGCAATACTGAGTTTGGTGCCAGAATGTGCACTAAGGATTCTATTCAACCTGAAGCTAAGCCTCTACCCAGTGCTGGAGAATGACACAACTCCATTCAAATGAATGAGATTAAGTACTCCTGCCTCACAGAGCAGTTACAGGCCAGGGGGAGTTAACCCATTCAGCACTGCTCATAGTCATGCAGCAGAGCAAGCATGAGAGAAAACATCAGCCACACAATCCATACTAAAATGACGGCACTCAGATACATGTACAGATACAGAAAGTACTTGTGCTATTACTGTATCTCAAGAAG
>WMED01008630.1:0-16796 GCA_019650415.1 Pipa parva | reverse complement strand
TGTCGGTTCGCCCTTTCCAGTTCCGCGCATTGGCTGTTCCAGTATGTTTCCTTCTCCTGTCAAAAGTTGATTTGTTTGTAACAAGTGTAACTGCTGCTCAGTTAATAATTTAAATACTGAATAGCCTCCATATAATTTTGTGAATCATCATGTGACTTATCTATTTATAGGTTTCCATGTATAGTACACTCAGCCATGATAAATGGGGTGGATATCCTGGAAACACAACTGTTTGTACAACAAAAACTATTCATTTTTTCTTGAGGTACCTACCATTCTCTTGTTACATTTTTTAATAAAGTGGTATGGAACAGAGAATAAATAGCACTCCGCCACTTGTATGTTAAAAAAACATTATTTAACAATGGCTGAAGACATACAAGCAATATTTCACAGATTACTGCAAAACCTTAATCAAGCTAAAATCAAATATCTCATTACACTATTTAAGCCATCAGAGCCATCTAGTGGTACTTACTTCAATTGCATCAAGCATAATTTTTTTGTACTTTAAACACAGATTATATTAAACATCACGTAGGGCTTTGCACAAGTTGTTATTATATCAGAACTGAAAAGCGCTGTTCTATCTGTAAGACAAGCAAAAGAAAACCCCTTCCAATACCTATGATATAATTAACTGCATTCAGGTATACCTGTATTCATTATTCATACTGTGTGGTTTCATCCTAACTCACCAAGCTTCTTTATATAGTAAATATTTGGAATGGTCTATATAAAGAGTTTTAATTTTGCCATACATGGTGTGAAGATGGGTAAATTAATTTAATAAATTAATTGCTTTGGACTGTCAGGATCTCCTTAGGAATACCTGTGCAGGTGAACATCTCTGCCAACATCTTGATAGCTTTGACCGAGAGGTCCTTTAAAGGAATTGCTTCTAGATAGCAAGTAGTATAGTGTTTTCAGGCAGACCTAACTAGTGGCCCAACTAAATCCATTGTGATCCTTTCAAATGGTATCTCTTTATAACATATAAAGGCACTTAAGGACTCCAGAAGCATGGCATCAGTGCAGTTATCTAACACATATGGAAGTTATTCTCTAAAGTCCGAATTCGACTGTCAAATTTTCAAACAGCGGATTCCCATAGGAAATCCGCAAATGTGACAATTCTCCCATTTTAAAGTCATGACTGCGACAATTTTTAAAGTTGCGCCGCGACAATATTTCCATAGTAAAGTCACGACTGTGACAATATTCTCATTATAAAGATGCGACTACAACAGTAGCAATCTATTGTGACTGTCTTTAGCTGGCAAATTATGATCACAAATGTCTCCGGCACTCCGTTAGTAAAAGCAACTTGTTTATTAAATAATCATTAAAAGGAGGTCAATGTACAGACATTTAAAAGCGTGTGGATCAGCCACTTACATGTTTCGTGCGTCAGCACTTAATCATATGATTATTTAATAAAGAAGTTGCTTTTACTAACGGAGTGCCGGAGACATTTGTGATCATACGTTGTACCACTGGGTCTTGGAAACACCCATACTCCTGGGCACCCATGCTTTTTTCCAGAATGGTGAGCTGAACTACAACACACTACACCATACAGCACCAAGGATTGAGCAGATTTTTTTGCCTTTAGCAATTTAGCTGGCAAATTGACACCTTTATGTGACAATTTGAGAGAGAATAACCCCCATAGAGCAGGACTTGCTGTATTTTTAGATCCTCATGAATAACAAGCCAATCAAACCTTTGCAAGTTCCTTTCTTTTGTTTTACTAAGCTAATAAGATCAACTTAAAGGGGGTTTTTCACTAAGGTGCAAATTCGACTGTCGAATTCGCAAACAGCGGATCCCCATAGTAAATCTGCTACAATTTCCCCATTGTAAAGTTGCCGCTTTTTTTAATGTTTAGATTGCGACAATTTTCCCATAATAAAGTTGTGACTGCGACAATATTCTCATTATAAAGACAAGACTGCAACAGTAGCAGTTTATTGTGACTATCTTTATCTGGCGAATTCACACCTATATCTGTGAAGTTGTCAATTTTTCAGTTTGTAGCCACTTGCAGATCAGGTGTTTCTTGTCGTACATTTGTAATCTGGCTGGTCTATTAGCCACGCATAGACTCTCTCTCTGGTCATGCACTGCAAGGATGACTCCGACTTTGGATTGCATCCTTTACTTTCATATAATTATACACCTTCTGGGGTTCTCGTTTAGGATAATACTTTAGTCCACTTCATATGCTTGAAAATGCAATATCATGCATATCATCAATATCATGAATCATTTTTGGAGCTCTTTATGTAGTGTTTTCCATGGTTCCTGAGCAAATATTAAGTGTGCTTTCTTAGCCAGGGATACATTTACACATGGTTATTAGGTCACCTTTTAATCTTTTTTCTAGACTAATCAAGCCCAGTTATGATCATCTTTTCTGGTACTCTAGTTTTCGCACTCCTTTTATTACTTTAATAGCCCTTCTTTGAACCCACTCAAGCTCAACTACATCTTACTTGTACACTGTTGCCCAAAACTGCACATAATATTCCATGTGTGGTCTGATGAGTGATTTGTAAAGTGGTATAATTATGTTCTTGCCATGTACATCTATGCCTCTTTTGATGCACCCCATGATTCTATTTTTATTTGGCAGCTCTTGCTTGACAGTGGTTGGTACAGTTAAGTTTATTGTCAACTAAAATTCTGAAATCCTTTTCCATGTCTGCTTTGCCCAGTGTTTTCTCATTTAGAAAATCTAATAATACTAGTTTTTCATGTTCAGTAAATTAGCTCATAAATATCAAATGTTCAAGACACTGAAGTGCATTGCTCCATATCTTCCGGGGGTGATCTTTTTTCACTAAATAATTGGAAGGAATAGTAGATTTATTCAAGGTGGTAACAGATGAATTATTCTCTTGAAAAGATAGTATGCTATCTACATGCTATCTACATGTAAAGCTACATGCTTTACGTCTCTGTAAAGTTTCTGTGTATATTTAAAAACAGTGTTATACTGCTGTTCCTAAGCTTCTTAGGCTATGCTCTCTTTCTTTTATTTATGCACTTCTTTAATTCTAATTTTTGATCATTCCACCTTCTATGCCATGGGCTAATAGAACGTTTTTGATACAACATGTTTTTATTACAAACACCAGGTAGCAACAATGAACCAAAACGTTAAATATTGTGAATACTGTGACTAAACATGTTACTCCAGCAAGATACTGTATAATTGTATATTGTAAGTAACATGCATGCATATTTTAAGGAGGTTATTGACTAGTGTGAGAATTCGACTGTCAAAGTTTATTCTAATCACTTCGCCCTGATTCTCTACTCCTTATTGACTAAGTTGCAGATTCCCATAGCAAATCCGCAACCATGTCAGAATTGCCATAGTAAAGTCACGACTGAATTAGTAGCTGTCTATTGTGTAGTGTGTGATTATCGTTAGCTGGCAAATTCACCACATCACAGAGTTTACTGAATAACTGAATATGGGGAAGTGGCGAATTCATATCTTTATGTGACAACTCAGAGGGTAATTCAGGAAAGTGCGAACTTACCTGGCGATCCTTTGATTCACTTCGCCGAGACTGGTATGCACTCTCTGCTCTCTTGCATGTGGAGATCAGCGAAAGCTTTAAAGGTATTCCAGTCTCGCGAGGCGACTCGAGTGGTTGCGAGGTGAGCCGAAGTACCTTTAAAGCGTTCGCTGATCTCCGCGTGCAGGAGAGCAGGGAGCGCATACCAGTCTCGGCGAGGTGAATCGAAGGATCACCAGGTAAGTTCGGACTTTCCTGAATTACCTCCTCAGACTTTAGTCAATAACTCCCTAAGGAGTTAATGACTAAAGTCAATACTGTATATAATACATATATTGCGTATAGGTGTGAATTTGCCATCTAAAGACAGTCGCAATAGACTGTTGCAGTCTCGTCTTTCTATTGAGAACATTGTTGCTGTCGCGACTTTACTATGGAAAATTGTCGCAGTCGCAACTTTTAAAAATTGTCAGAGTCACGGATTTGCTATGGTAATTCGCTGTTTGAGAATTTGACTGTTGAATTCACACCTTAGTGAATAATCCCTTAAATGCTGTACTCTCACATGTATTACTTTATTAAGACAAAAAAAAGCATATATTCAACATATACATTTAAACGGCACTTGAAAGCCTTGTTCATTATTTGGTGGTTCAAGCTAGCATTGTCTTTAATTTTCCATTCACTAAATTAATCTCTTACTGTATGTGACACCTTCATTCATTTTCAAAGGCAGCTAAGGTTTTTTTCTTATTGCTATTAAAATTAAAATTGATGCTTAGCATATAATTAAATAGACTGCCAAATTATATTAAACCCAGCAAAGGCATTGTCACCCCTCAGTACAATTTTAAAGCTTCAACCAGTAATACAGAATCTTCCCCAGGGAACTATCAAGTCACATCCAGACAATAAATAACACTGCCTGTTCAAGGCTTGAGATATTGACAGATATTCTAAATTAGATCCTACATGTTGAGTGCCTGCTGTGCATAGAATATGAATTCTTTTTCTAATAGCAGGGAAATATAGTTATATTACAATGGTGATATTATTATTATGCTAGGAACACACACATATAATGTGTATGTATGTATTGCTTGTGACTTGATAAAGGGATTACGGACCTCTTGAAATCACTGTGGACTAACACGACTACTCTATCTTAACTTTATATATATAAAGTATGTGTGCATGTGTTGGTGTGTGTGTGTGTATACAGTATGTTTAGCAAGTTGCAATGAAGTGTGCTGCAATGTGCTTATTTGCTAATTAATGTGTACTTTTTTCAGCAGCTGGGTTAAAGTGCAATGCATCCATTAACTACACATTTAAGTTTCTATGTAAGGTTTTATTAGTGGAGTTATTCAGCAATGTATCCAATGTGCAAGGACAATAAGTACCCCTAATCCAAGTTACTGTGAAAGGTACATGTTAACCAAGTTTATATGGGATATTTACTAGGATTATTTGCTGTTTTCGCCTGTTTTTCACTGATATCGAAATTTATCAATCCCTTTTATACATTATTTTACTAATACATGTATTCTCCTGCTTGAGGGTGGCAGAAAGCCATTATTCCTTATGGAGATGGGGCACTGAAATTTTCTAAGTTCCTGGCGAAAATATCAGCAATATTGATATTAAAGGGCTCCATTGACACATGATATTTTTAGGTATTAACGCATTTATATTTATCGATATCACTAAATGTTTTTTGACTTAACATAAATTAGTGAAAAAACAAAAATGCATCGGGAAAAAAATGGCAAATGGCTTTAGTAAATATCCCCACTATGGGTAATGTGCTTGTGTTCCAAGTTAAGCTGTCTATTATACAAGTTACTGTACACACTAAACAAATGAGTTAAAATGTCAAAACAAAACCAAACAGTAGAGCTATAGCTGAAATGAGTGCTCATAGGAGAGTGGAGGAATCTTACACATTGCTCCATTATGCACTAGGGCAGTGGTCGGCAAAGTGCGGCTAAAGAGCCGCATGTGGCTCGGAGTGCGAGCCACTCCCAAGCTCCGCACATGACCACAGACGGCTCTTCTGATTGGTTGTCGGTGGTCATGGGGTCGAGAGAGGGCACGCCTTCCTCCTCCAGCGGCTCAGAAGATAGTTATCGCCGCCGGAGGATGGAGTGAAATGGCTCCCTCCCAAAACAATTTTGCCGACCCCTGCACTAGGGATCCAACATTGCAGACCTGAAGCAGGTTTTTTTTTTTTCTTGAATTTTTTTAAAAATCTCACTGAATTTTTAGAACCTCACTCCATATTTCTGCCCAACAGTGCAGTAATACGGCATACAACCAGGCTTACAGGCCTGGCTTTAGCCACAATGCTGGAAATATATGCAAATTTGCATGGGTCCCTGGAATCTCATGCCCTAACCCTGTGTTGTGGAGGTAAGGGGCACCTTCCACCCTTTACCTCCTTAGCTGAGGGGGCAAGGGTTAGTTGCTGACCACCTCTCTTGTCTCCCACCCCTAACTTAATATTGAATGGGGCCCTATTAATAAAATTTAAATGGCCCTCTTGTCCTCCTAAAACTCCCAACTTGTATGCATCCAAATTCAGACCCCTCACCCCCTATTTATTGGGATGAGGGTCCTTTATTGCGCTGGCAAACCTGTAATAAAGATAAAATTGTCATTATGTTTTCTGTTGTCCATCTTCTTACCTATCACATAGTCCTGGATGTGCCTATGTTGTCTTACCTGCACTTGTATTTCACAACAATACAGTCAAAAGGAAGGGCATCTGTCTAAGGACATGACTTAGTCCAAGGGAGGTCGTCATCTTCTGTCTTGAGCTGCCATCGGCAACAGATCAAGCAAAATATAATTGTCATCGCAAAATATAATTGTCTTCATCTTCAGTACAAGCCTATGGGCAGTTCACTTTCAAGTAGGATCCATGTTTATAAAAATAGTTGGGGGACCTGTTTTTGTGCTGCCAGCGAAGGGGAAGGACCTCTCCCTGTGAAGATAAAGAAGACTTTTTTGTTTTTGTCTGTGCGGTGGGTGATAGCTTATAAACAAAAAAGATGGAGGAGAGATGATTTAGCAGATGCATCCAAGACTACTTAATAAGTTAAAAGAGGAGAAAAAGAGGAGATGACAGGCACAGGGTATTTAAAGAAAAGAAAGTCCTGCAGTTCCCTCACAGGTCTGCTCCTAGGCTATACTTGAAATATAAATAGCTGAGGAGCATGGCAAGAAGCTCAATGCGGCAATGAGAAGAGAGAATATGGACCTGCAGTGTTTTTTTTATTTTCAGTGGCTGCTCCGAATCAAGAAAGAAGACTTCACTTGGATTATGCAGCGATATCAGCAGGTATTGCTGCAGTGCTAAGTCTAGCATTCCAGGCTTTAGAGCTACTTAATAATCTTAAGTTTTTTTTGAGAATAGATTTTATTATTTACATTATCCATTGATTTACTTTTCTTTACTATGACTATTGCAAGGTGACAGATGCACTTTAACAAACCGGTAAAAAGGAATCTGGGTAGGATTCTTTTAGTCAGAATCTGAAACTAAAGAACATCTTTCCCAACAACAAATAATATAAACATATATTCCTAAAATATTCGAATTAAAACCTGGTAGGAGATGCAAACCAGTTATATAGCCAGATGAATGAGCTCTAAAATATGGTAAAATACCAACCTGTGGTAAATGTCCTAGTTGAAATTATTCATTTATTGCAAGTATGATTACTAACTCGTATGACTCATTGCATATTTAGTAATAAAATAATATTAAAATGGTTCAGTCCCACAGCAGATGTTTTGAAGAGATAAAACAATTTATATAATAAATGGCTTAATTCAATTGCAGCGCCTTAACACCATAAAATAAACTTTCAAAGCCAAACAAAACATGTACTTTATTAAATGTTGCTTCCCAACAACAAACCTCTGAATATCAGATTTTGGTGAAATTTATTAAACACACAACAGAACTTGAAACTGAACAACTCATGGGTGAATGGAATCACCTTAACATGGGTTGTTTGTACGACAACCAAGACTTACTCTCTGCACCACACTATATCTATATAAGAGAAAGAAAAAAGGAAAATAAAACAAATACACGACACAATCTCCCGAAGATGGGGAGATGCCAAGGCTCCACAGGAGGACACGATGGGCCCAAAGCAAAGATTGAACCAGATGAACCAGATGATTTAATTCTAATTTTTGTTAAAAGTTCTAAAGGAAAAGAAAGAAAAAAAAAAGAGAAACTATATATACTCAAATTAATTGTTCTTACCCCCCCCAGTAACCCCTCCGATCCATCCCCCCCACTCTAAGCTCCCAACACCACGACAACCCAACCCCATTCCCACTTTTATAAAAAGGAAAAAATGAAGATGACTAATGATTAACAAGCAAACTTTATTAAAGTTGAATTTGCTGTAAATACAAATACCAGAATAACCAACAGGAAGAAGAGTAACCTTGTATTAAGCAATTATTCATTTATGTATGAAAGCAATGTCAAATGTAAATGTCTGAGTTAACCACTGTCCTCAATAAAGAAAAAAGTATTTAAAAGAAAAAGAGGAGATATTCAGAAATAACTAAATTTAGGACTCATAAGTGTAATGCATCTAATCCCGGTGCCTTATTCACATCTAATTTGTCTAATCTTCTTTTGAATTTTCATTTTTGAGGGGACCTACATGCTTAGACCTTGTCTTTTTGTCGTTTAAGTATTTGCAAAAATGTTTTAGGATTTTTTTATTGCTCTCTTTACCAATTTGCCTTTCATTTTATATTTTTGCCTGAGTAAATTCTTTTTTGCTAATTATAATTTTTTAATAATTTTCAAAAAACAATAGTGTCCCCTCTGATTTCTATTTTGTGATGGCTCATTTTTGTCATTCACTGCACTTCACACTGGAGGAAAACCACATTGCTTTTCGATTGTTTCTTTTATATTTGTTACTGCATGGAATATATTTTTCCATATTGACTGTTTTATGCTTGGAAGATAAACCCTGGCAATACTAGTATAACGTATGAATAGGTAATCCATTAACCCATCTACAGCACGTTCATATGTGATGATGAAAACAGTTGAAATGTGTTGAATGGGTCACTTTTAAATACATTCAAAATAATGAATGTTCAGCGAAGAACATTACAGTTTTAGATAGTAACTTTGCTGATTGGTATTCCAAACTTGCTTAGACATGCCTGATGTCTGTCCATATTCTGACAGTGCTATAAATTCATAATGTAGTGTATAGCTATGTGATGATGTTGCTTTTCCTTTTGCATTATACATGTTCAATCATTTACAATGAAAATCATATGGTTAAACTTTTTCCTATTGTTCTTGTGATAAAACAGAGTATAGGGAAAACTTAAACATAATACATACCTGTATGATGCATTAGTTTGGTCTTTAATTGTTCTATCTGCATACTAAAATGATATAAACTCTTAAATCATAAATGTACTTTACCAACAGGGTATTGCTTAATCACAGTTCCTTAACAGATTGAAGCTAAATTTTGTGTGGTCTTATGGGGATATTTTTCTAAATGTGAATTATGGAGACGTGGTAAAGAGATCCAAGCATAAATACATGAGATAAAAATATAACAGTGTTGGTGAGCCAAGAAAAACAGACATCTGCAAGATGATGCATTTCTAAATGGAAGCAAATTATAGGCTAAAAATAACAGATATATTGACTGCTGTGCATTTGTCAATAAAATAATCATGTATTGCCAAAAAAACTTAACAATATATAGGAAACACAGACATATTCAAACATACATCTTTATATATTTTAATTTTTATAACTAGTTATTTGATATGCAGTTGGTAGCAACACCTATTCCTCCCTGAAGAAATTAGCCAGTTTGAGCAGAAATTCTGCTGAACTTTGTTCTTTTTGAAGACAGCCAAGGTTGAAATTCAAGGCAGATTGTCTGTGATATGATGTTTCCGGTTTTCTTTATTTTTTATGCACTTTTGGTTTCAAAATGCTCACATAAAGACAGGATTTTTAAATAGACATAAGCATACATTTTGATTCTGCAAAAACTATGTTATTCTTTTAGCTCATGTTGGGAGAGATTCTTGTTAAGAGAGTGGCAAGGAGACTCCTGGCCCCTCTAGCTCTGATGTTAGTAGGACAGCACAGGAAGGTGCAGCTTCTGCCCCTTGTGCAGCTGTTGTTCAAATGAGCAGTGTTGCTGATGATCTTTTGATAGTGTTCTGGCTGATGTGTGCATATATTGGAAGGAGTTGCCCCAGATTATGAAGAAACTGAAGCCAGTTTGAAGCCAAGAGACATGCTTGCCTTAGAGAACACTAGAGTGCTAACTACCTCAATAGAAACATCCAGCCTTGGATATTCAGTTGACATTTTTGGTGAAGGCCGGTGTGGAAACTACCAGATTTCCAATGACAATCCATTGTTTGCCCTCAGGGTTGCTGTTAGTGGTGATTTTCCAACATTCCTGTGTATTTTTTGTGTTTGTATGTCATTCATTTATATAGCACTGATATATTACTCAGCGCTTTACAGAGATTCACCATTCACTTCAGTCCCTGCCGATGGAGCTTACAATCTAGTTTCCCTATTCAGTCATACACACATACGTATGTTTTTGGATTGTGGGGGAAACTGGAGTGCCCGGAGGAAACCTATGCAATACAAGTGGTACTGAGATGCAAAGAAGATGACAAAAATGACAAAACTGGATGGAAATTTGACCTATCTATCTATCTATATATATATATATATATATATATATATATATATATATACTGTGTATATATATATATATATATATATATATATATATTTGCAGGCCGTGTTATTACTTTTATAGACTTCATCATACCATGCACAGTAGCAACTGAAGACCTTCTGAACTGTTACAACCTTTATGTATAAATTGTGAGCCTTAATTAAAGAAATATTTTTTGTAGTTATAAAGGCCTGCATTGACTTTGCTTTTACAAGGCCTTGGACATTTGATAATTTTCATATATTTCTGTTTATATAAAGGCCTTCATTAGCTCTAAGTATCAAAAACAAATGAGGCTATATTGTCTTTGTCTGGGTCTTTGCCACCTTATTGATGATATAGACAGAATTTAATAAGCCAATTACTTTATCTTGTGTGACTGCAGTGCTTGGATTGCTTGATACAAAAGTAAATGATAATATAAAACAAATATTTCTATTCAAAAAAATAAGAATAAATGACGTATAGTTCAACTCTCTTTATAGGTGTAAAACACATGTTCTAAAGCTATAACAAATAAATACAGAATTTATAATTAAAAGATACTTATTTTTGGTAGAAGGGTAAACATGTTGAAAAAATTAAACTCCATCAGCATTATTAATCTGATTTTCTTTATCAGTATATACTGATATACTATATGTGGTGGGATTCAGAAACATTTGAATATTAATATTGTCTGATACAATATAATAAAATGTTCCTTTCCTGGTTACCATGGAAACCAGAACCTCTAAAAGAAGTATACAAAGGTAGAAACTGAATGAAGACAGTTAAACTTGTTTAGAACTATCTAAAATGTAGAGAATAATAGAACATTCTTTTTATTCTAAAACTACACAGTTTGTCATTTATGAATAAAAATGAATTGATTGTGAAAGTTTTAGTCAAAGCAAAAAGTACTTGGTGTTAAATGCTTTTAATGCTCTTTAAGCTTGTGTTAAAGGACTATTGTGAATTACTTTCATTGAGATTAAAAAAAACAACTGGAAATATCTTCACTGACTACTTTATGACTTACCATTAGGCTAAAGGAAACAGAGTTCACTGTTATTTCTATAGGAGGATTCAAGCCTATATGATATAATGGAAGGGGAACAATTGCGTTTCCATAATTATGTACATACAGATTATTTTCACTCAGCATATTGATAAAGTAAAGATTTCTGAACTGTATCTCAGATAGAAATCTTAGCACCTGTCTCCGCTGATTTGAAACCTTTTCAGAATGAAAGCATGTCAGTTTGAGCATGACACTGTGGTGGCACACCAGCTGCTTTCTGTAGTCTTGAAATGAAAAGGTTGAAGGGTTGCAGCTAACACCTACATCTGACAGGTCTGTGATTGGGTAACAAGAGCTGTAGCTGACCCAGTGACTTTTCCATGTTATCACAAAAAATTCTCTGGAGAGGAGTCTGGATAATTAGTGGATTGACGAGCCTGTTGGGTATAAATGAATGAATCTTTTTTTAATGACAGAACTGTACAGTATATTGGTGTAGCATTAATTATTTGTGGTGTAGGACAGAGTTTAAAAATTTGGGTTATTAATACTAATATAGCTGGTCTGGGTTTGTCATTTAACACTTTGTGATAGGATTAACTTTACAAAATTCTAGCACTATGATTTGAGATAACTCAAGGTTATACAGCAAATTTCCTTGCAGTCCTGTTGAGAAACTGGAGTTAACATTTATTAAGGTTATATCAACCTTTTCCCCCCAATTTGATCCATATCTCCCATTATAGCTGTTTTTTTTTCTTTTCACCACATTTTTGAATTCCCTCAATTTATATAATGCTGAATAAAATATATTGAGAAATATTGATGCATTAGTAACACTACACTCTACATTGCTTTCAATGGAGCTCCTTTTCCATCTATATCGATATCAGTGATTTTTTCATTGGGGAGTTAGACAAAAATGTTCTAAACTATCTCCATAGGGAATAATGGGTAAACAGGCAAACACTTTTCAGGAATAAAAAAGGTCTTAAGGGGCTTAGCAAATTGTCGATATAGATCATTTTAACTTAATGAAAGTTTTATTGAAATCGATATACCAAGAGAAAAGTTCATGATTTTAATAAATATCCCCATAACTGTGTTATGTTCAAATGACAAAATTCACTTTAAAAATATGAGTAAATCAACCCTGCTACATATTTATTTGGGGTTTTCATTTTTACATTTTCATTATGCATGTTTTATGAGAGATGCTTTCTTCTATATTTGCATATCAATTATACTAATAGCTATATTACTGAAGACCATTAAAAAAAATCTCATTAGATTTTGTTTAATACGTCTCCATCTACAACTGGGAACTGGTAAATTTCATTTCATTCAAGTTAAAGTGAATCAAAGTGTCACAAAGCACATGACAGATGACATCTAATGGACTTAAATATTGTATTATTAAAACTTGATAGGGTCATGTATCATTTATTCCCACCATTTGTTTTTAGGCAAACTATGAATAAAATGTGATTTAGATGAATTAGTTTAGAGTTGTGTAGTAGTTCTGTAATGGTTTTGTCTATACTCAATACAATTTATGTTCATTCTGAGTTAGGAAGTAATTAGACACATCTGCCATGAGGAATGCATAAGGTGTTCAAGATGCACAATTAACAGATCAGTGAATCATGCATTCATGGGTTCATTGATTTTGTAATAAAGCTTTTCTAACACTTGCATATTATTGGTTTAGAACTTCGTTGAATTTTCAAACAGCGGATTCTCATAGCAAATCCGTGACTGCGACAATTCTCCCATTGTAAAGTCGTGACTGCAACGTTATTTCCATATTAAAGTTGCAACTGCGACAATATTCTTGTTATAAATCTGTGACTGTGACAGTAGCAGTCTATTGGGACTGTCTTTAGCTGGTGAATTCGCACCTTTATGCAGTAATTTAGACTTTAGAGAATAACCCCCTAATTTAAGTATTTTGGTTTAACATTAATAAAAAAAAAAAAAACCTGCAATTTTATGTATTGCCAAAATGTGATTTAATACACCCATAAAAGGGAGCACTAAATAAACATTTTCTAAAGTAATAATTACTGTGCAATACATGACTAATCAGTTCTAGGAATACATTACATGCACCTAACCCCTATGATTATACTTTAATTCCTTGTTTGTCACTGAAGGTACAAAAATGAATGAAAGACTTGTAATTTACATGTTTAACTTTAGTTTTGCATTTTTTAATGAACAAATATGACTGAAAATCAGACAATAGCACATTATTTATATAAGAAGGCAAAGAAGAGTTGACCCAGTGTTTTAAAATAGCACACTATTAAGCATAGTTATTTAAGACTTAATAAATTCTATAGTAGTTGTGGCTATTCACTGCAGTACTGTTAATCACAAAAGCGATTGTGAATTTTATGATATTTTTGTTGCATTCATGCTATAGATCTATTCTGCACGTTGAACTCTTATAAATATAACTAGAATCATTTGTGCAGTTCTAACTATTAGTCATTTTTTGCACTTCATGGTGCTTTTTAATAATGTTTAATATCCCATTGTTAATGTGTCCTATTACAATAAACAATAATACTCCCTCAGCTTAGTTTTACTTTGAAAAATGCAAATGCCATAATCAGCTCTGTAAATTTTGACCTGAATTTTTTTTTATTCAGTGTTTGAAAGAAATACATCCAACAATAAAATGTGTACTGTTTTATATTCATAAACCACTTGCACTGCTCAGTTTGACTGACAGCACAGGCATAGAACATCCACCAAATCTACATCAAATCCCTAACCTCAGCCGGTCTGCCATTCACTACTAAGTGTCATTGCGGATGTCTGTTATTCACTCCATATAGTGAGCGGTGATGGATTGCCCTCTTGGGGATTTTAGAACCTCTTAATACCACGCTGACAGGGCTCTGCACTATAAATAATTTGTAAGGCACTATGCTAAATATAAGTGGATCATGAGCTCTAGATTTATTACAGCTGGAAATAAGAAGGCTGCTTCTAGGGGTTCTTTAGTTCACTGTGTAGCGTTGAGTCATCTTTACATTCTCTTCCCCCAGTCTTTTTTGGCAGAGTGTGTAACAAAGTCATCTGCATGGCATATATACAGTGAGGATTTCTAGATACTGTAACTATATAAAAATATTGAATGGATACATATTGATTTACTGTGTATCAGGTAGGGTTTGGCACATGGAAACTACAGAACTGTGTTTCAGTAATACTGAGACCATGCCCTTGTATGTTAATGTTAGTATGTATACATGGGCATCTGCACACAAGCAGGTTTAAGTGGTGGCAGTGCTGTGACTTCATTACACAATCATGTGATGAAACGGCTGGATTGTGGCAACTATACATTAGACACATAGGGCAGAACAGAGGGGGGCACATTGGGAGAATAGGACTGTGGTGCTTCTCCCTGGGGTGAGGAAGCCACGTATGGCTGTGGTTTTCCAGGGGGGAACTTGCCAGACTTCCATGTACTGTATGTAAATGTGTATGTGACTGTTTAAGGAATCATTTACAAAATTGTTTGATCCAAATCAGTTATACCCGCAGTAGATAAGGCATCTGAGAAAACAGTCTCTTCCTTGTACAATTTATAAATATTATGGTTCTTTTTACTTCTCTGTGTTTCTGTACAAGTGCCCAAAAACTCCAAAATATGTACAAAAGGGCAGCAGTAAACAAAAAATCTTTATTGAAAGTAAGTGTGACGCATATCCCTGCCATGTAGTTGCTACAGCCGTAGGCTCTCAGTGAAAGTAAAATGTGTCACCGTATCTTTAAATTTGTCACATGCTATATTTCATGTTACTTGTCCTTTATGTAGTGTACTCTTATTAAAAGGTCATGATGTAGCCAGATACATGTTGTGTGGCAACATTCAATTAAGCATTTTTTCAGTTTAGTTAGTGTTAACTTGTCCAGCTACTCAAACTGTATGGATTTTTTAGCTACTCACATCCAATAATAACTGACTTTTTTTCAATTTGGTTCGGTTAGAACCATCTCTCGTATCACTGTTTCTTTTATTTCAGTAGATCTGATGCACAGTGAAATAACAGCGCTCTCTTTTTAGAATAATTTATTGCATGAAGGCAGCAAAAACAGAATTTTCACTGCATATTTTGCCATGACAGCATTGAAAATGATGGGGTTTTTTGCATTGATGTAAGCAGAGTTTTGTTATTAACACTTTGGATATTAGCAGTAGCCCATTTAATATGGCTGTCTTTGTGAACTTAAGTTGCAACAAAAGGGGGAGCATTGACCAAACAAAATGTCAGTAATGGTAATGTACTGTGTCAAAATGGGCAGAATCATTAACGAACTGAAGTCAAACTGATGGAAATAGAGATCATTAGAACAGTTTGATAAATGCCCACCTTGAACATTATCAACTATAATATAATCTGTCAGAGGACTAGAGGTCTCCCTCTGCTAACTCAAGATACTCTGGGAGTAGTAGTCCTGCATAGTTTTACAAAATTTGGAAATAGACTTCTCAACATTGATAGTACGCTTTTGAAAAAAAAAACGTAACTATGCTAAAATCTAAGCTTGTATGTTTTTTCTTGTTTTATCGTTGATTTTTTTGGGAGGAAATGATATACAGCTGAGGCAGTTTTTTTGGTGCATGGTTTTTAGCTCTGTACCATCATTTTTTACAGAATGAAACGGGTACAGCTGGGAGTTTCGCCTTATGACCTTTAACCCATTGATATAAATGAAGCATGCTGTAGGGCTGAGTCATTAAAATACAGTTGTATGCAGGCTTCTCACCAACCAATGTTCGATTGTTTATTTAAATGCATTTAAAAGTATTGAAATATTAACACTAACTGATGATCACAGATCATCTCTTTTAAACTAGCAACATATGGAAATATTTGCTAAGACTAATTCAACCATATTGATTGACTTCACCACCTTTTGCTGTCAATTTTTGTTTTCCTGTACTTTTCGATTTCCCTGATTTACAAAGGACCAATAAAAATATTTCCCCTTTGAAATAAATTGTTGTCAATAAATGTCGGTCTGTTAACAGGGACTCACTTTGCAATGCTTTTCTATGAGGGTTCCTTCCATTAAAGATTGATATCTATGTCTCTTTTCCATGGGAAAACATTTTGGACTTGGGTAAAGAGACAGGACCAACTCCATAGAGAATAATGGGTTTATGCCAGTCTGAAGGTGGGGAATTCCTTTGGGCGGTAAAATTGAACAGCTTAATAAATAGGAAAAAACAGTGATGTCAATAAATATAGGCTGTTTCTACTGAATTCACTAATCATAAACTTGTTCGGCTTTAGTAAGTGTACCTCATGCTTTTCACATGCTGAAACATTGATTAGTTATCTAGTCAGATAAATGTTATAGACTACATTGGAGTTTAAGCAACCATGCACTTTGAGGGGGGAATTCAGCAAGCTCCAAAGTGAGGTGCGTAGTGTTCGCCTCACTTCGGAAAAA
>WMED01008629.1:0-16796 GCA_019650415.1 Pipa parva | reverse complement strand
ACAGCCGGTTTATTTGGGGATGGTTAATGGTACAAGGGTCTGTCCATTGGCAGCCAAGCCAATCAAAGAATGATGATCAGGATTTCTACTGCCCATTAGCTTACAGTCATATGATTTCATAAATAAAGAGCCGAGCTTAGTATAAATGCAGAGATTATACAAAATGTACCAGAGAGTTTAAAAGGAGGTTATTCACTAAGGTGAAAATTTGACTGCTGAATTCTCAAACATTGTCAAGTCGCAACAATTTTTTTAATGTTAAAATTGCAACAATTTTCCCATAATAAAGTCGCAACTGCGACAATATTGTCAATATACAGTAGCAGCCTATTGCGACTGTCTTTATCTTGCATATTCGCACCTATACGCAACAATTTGGACTTTAATGAATAACCCCTTTATCTTTAAGGGGGTAATTCAGCAAAGTCCAAAGTCAGCTAGCGATCCTTTGATTCACCTCGGCAAAGTTGTTTGCGAGCTCGCTTCTGTCCTACAGGCGGACATCAGCAAACACTTTAAAGCTATTCCAGTCACCTCACAACCACTTGAGTTGCCTCGCTGACACTAGAATACCTTTAAAGTGTTCGCAGATGTCCGCCTGTAGGACAGAAGCGAGCTCGCAACAATTTTGCCAAGGTGAATCAAAAGATCATGATCTGACTTCGGACTTTGCTGAATTACCCCGAGTCTGATGTCACAGTGGGTTACTTTCCACCATTAATAAAAGTGTTCCAACTATGGCAATTAAACAAACAGCAAAGATACCTTTCTATAAGAAACAGGCTGCTGATCATTAGCAGGTCTCCATTCACAAACATGTCAAATGAAATAACTTGTGAGGAAAACAAGTAAAACTATTAAAAATGATACCTTTATTGGCTAACCAGGAACTTAGGTTATATATCCCAGAAGCTTGCGCTTTTATTGTTTAACCAGGAACCATTTTGTAGTACATTTGTACGTTTTCCACACAACACTATCTAACTCTATACACCAGGGCTGGTTCTACCGATGGGCGTGGTTCAGCCAAAAAGTATAGATAAATGGCAAAACAAGTTGAAAAGGGTGAAATGATTTTTATGAATTTTCCCCATTGTGTTTTAACCAATACTACTCTCCAGCTATGGAACTCCCTGATTAAATCCCACAAAGCACTTCAAGTAGAGCCAATCCTTCAAACCGACCAGAAGTTTAATGCATGCAACTACATACAATCTCTTGTACCTATACAATTTAGATTTACTAATGCTTTTTATATGATGATGCAGTTATGTTCAGATATTGACTTAAGGATACTGATCAAAATTATCAAAGTTTTTTTTTTTTTTTAACTATACTGTTACTGTGTGGTTACATGCTTCAGGATATTTAAAATAAAATTAAAAAAAAAAAAAAAAATACCAGTGCAAGAATTTCAGGCATCTGTAAAGCTCCATGTGATTTTCTAATAGCGGCTGTGTCCAAAAGCTAACTTGCTGGAAGGCATGTTCTTCATCTAGATGATGCACCAATTTGCTTAAAATTAGCTGACATGCCTTTTCAACCCTGTGACCCTAGAAACATGTGACTGATACTATAGCGGTACAAGCCATTGTTCATTTCACAGTTCATTTATTCAGCAGAAAAAATATTTTACACAAAAAAATAAGATGGTTATTATAGCACTAATGCAAACTTACTGGACTGTTCAGCTTTGTTGTACATCTTGTTGTGGATAAACACACAACTAAGAACATGTATGTATATATGTATGTATGTATGTATGTATGTGTGTATGTATAATTTTATTTACTTATAAAGCATCACAAATTTATGCAGTGCTGTAGAATTCAGCAATACAAGTACAATAGAGACAAGGGAAAAGTGCATTAAACAATACAAGTAAAATATCACAAGGATAAATCACTTTAAGTACTAAGTTGCGGTTGACACATGAGGTTGGAGGTCCCTGCCCATAGAGCTTACAATCTAACTCCTAATAAAGGAAACTATAGCTTATAAGATGATTTTCTGATATTCTATTATCCCAAAACACACATTTTCTAATATACTGTTATTTTACTATCCCTGTTATTACCTTCCAAGTTTAGAGGCTACTCTTAAAGGATAACTATAAGCTAGTCACATCAGGGGGGGGTGATTCAAGTGAGGGGGCAACTAATCAGTGGTTGCTGATTTAAGCTCCAGCGCTGCCCCTGCTCTCTGCTGAAGTCTTCTTTTCTTAACAGGTGCTGCATTTCACTTCCACTTCCTGTCAATTTTTCAGAATAGAATAGTCCAGTAGCAGCTTTCTGATGTAAAACTGCTGCTGAGCTTGCTCTATATTCTATTTCTAACATCACAAATGATTGATTTGAAATAATACAGAGGCTCTACCGACACCTACCAAGAAAAGCCTACGATCAGGTATGGAAAAGCAAGCTACAACTAGAATTTATACAGGTCATACATCACAATCCAGTGATGCCCAATTTTTTTTGGTCTGGGGGCCATATAAAATTGCGGGCCGCTTCAAAGTCACGACTTTTAAAATCATGACAAATTTTAAAGTAACAGCTGTGACAATTTTCCATAGTAAAGTCGCAACTGCGACAATATTCTCATTATAAGGACGTGATTGCGACAACAACAGTCTATTGCGACTGTCTTTAACTGGCGAATTCACATTTATACGTAACATTTTGGATTTCAGAATTCGGTCCGCAGGCTGGATAGCACCGCGTTGCAGGCCGGATATAGCCCGCAGGCCGTAGGTTCGGCATCACTGTCATAATCTAGAAACACAGAACTTTGACTCTCATAATGAGCAATGCGTAACTGTATACTGGTTTGCATTACTAGTATGACCTATTAGCATCTTACATTAAACCATGGAAAACATGCCTTTTGTTTTGTCTAGGGCTTGACTGTGTATTTAGATGAGCACAATTTTACACTGTCATGTGAACAGTTCAGCCTCCAACTGTTATTCATATATTAGTCATTAGTAAATAAATGCTTTTACAATAGGTTTTATTCACTTATCTTAAAAGAACAGTCCCGTCTCTAACAGTCTTTGGCATTTGTCAGAGTTAAATGATTTTTGCAATATAGGTTATATATTTATTTTCACTGTGCATTTATAGCCACAGATGGAGAAATCCACTCCCTTATACATTCATGTATATTAATAAGAAAATCAGGAGATAACATACCGGTAATTATAACAGAATGTACAAATAAATAAAAAAATACAAATCATTTAGAGTGGCAAGGCTAGAATTACAAGATATCACACTCTACAGGAGTTTAAAAATAGGAATAAATATTGTTGGCCTAGGGGTGATTTTGCACTTGCTTGACTCAGTGATGTTGAAGAGGAAGCAGGAATTTAAGAATATCCCAGCGCTGCAGTAAAAGAACAGTGTGACTTTTACAGAAAGCAGGAGGCAGCGCTGGAAAAAGAAAAAGAAATAGAACTATACTATGTAATTATACTTACCTGATCTAGCAACAGTACACTAAGGCCAGATTCACACTATGGATTTCTGCAAATTTAAAAAAAAAACAAAAAAACAAACAAACAAACAAACACTGTAATCCCCCAGCGGACTTACCTGGTCCTGCCACACTTAGTGTGACCGCGCAACACAGCCCTGTCGGGTTGCTTTGTGCAGCATTTCTAGAGAGCGTATGGATGTAACGCGAAGAATGTGACAATGTAGAAGGAACCGGGAACGCTGAAGGAGTGGTCACACTGTGTTGGGTAAGTACAAAAGAAAAGCGCGTCCTGAAGATACACCAGCCTGCATTTGCTAGTGTATTTTTGGGACTCACTTTTCTAAAAGCACAGTGCACAAATGCACTAGTCTGGTACCAGCCTAAGTGTACTGCTTCTAGCTCAGCATTTATCTCATGATCCTGGACTACATTGCTACTGCAGCTCTCTTCATGGTTATGTATGTGACGTCAAATATTACCCGCCCCCTCCCCCGAATTTTGGCAAATTTAACCAACTGCACAAGCATAGTTAGTTTCCCTCCAAGCTGTGCATGTGCAGTTGGTTAAGATCGGTGAACTTTGGGAGGGGGGCAGTTAGTATGCAACGACTGACATCAGATAGATACCAAAGGAGAGAGCTGCAGAGGCAATGCATTCATCTCACGATCTTGGTCTGAGGATCGTGAGAGGAATGCTGATCAAGCAGCAGCACACCTAGTGTTCTACTGCTAGATCAATCAGGTAAATTTAATAACTTACTATAGTTAATGCCCATATTTGTCAATTATAAGAATAAAAAAATGTGTTTATATTTTTGTGAATGAACGTAGCACTGGGGAAAAGTAGTTTATTGTAAGTTGGCAAAGATTAGGCCCTATAGAAACAAAACTGCTAGTTATGTTTTAAAATCAGCAGGTAAGCATTGGCTTACTGGAGCCTCAGGAAAATGGAAAATATTAAAGAAAATTTGACATCCACTTCCCAGGGGTGAAGTTTTGAAAAACAAAAGAAGAGAGAGCTTTGATCATACTATGCGTTGGCCCTAAAAATAATCATGCTGTGAGTAAATGCAGAAGGAATGCTATGGGCTCGACAGAAACCCGATGATGTCCTGACAAGCTTAAAAAGTATGAGGCCAATCTGCAGCTAGAAGACAGACCTTAGCCAAGTTTTATAATGCAGTGGGCTAGCCCTCGTCTATAGACCTTCCATGAAAACAAGAAAGACTAAGATGACAAAAAATAAATAAATAAGCAGTGCCACCATTTTAACATTTCTTACATAACAGAAAAGTTTTCTTAGAGAAGAACTAAAGGCTTCTTTATCAAGGGGGTCATTATTTTCAAGGGAGTGGTTAATATGCTGACTGGAGCATAGCTTTACTCCACCGCTGCCACCTGCTCTTTGTTAAAGTCGATTTTCTTTTCTTCAGTTTCAACTGAGAGATCCCCTACAGGTTCAAGCTTCCTCTTCAACATGAATGATATGAGTAAGCGCTGAAGCAGTATTAGGTCCATTAGTGATGTTGAAGATAAAGCAGCAAAACAAAAGGGATTGCATTGTTAGAATTGAGGAAAAGAAGATTGGATTTAACATAAAGCAGGAGGCAGCCCTGCAAAAAAAGACATGTTGTGCTAAATATATTATCTCCCCCATCAAAGAATCAACCCCCGTCTCCTTTAAATGAGAACTTTAGGCTTGTTGTTTAAGGGGTGGTTTTCAAGGAGGAGATACTCACCGATCAGTGATTTAAGCTCTAGCACTGTCCCCTGCTCTCTGTACTCTGCCTATGTCTTCTTGTCTCGACAGGTGCTGTGATCCTCTTAACTTTCTACTCCTGTGAGTTTTGCCAAATAGAGCAAGCACAGCAGCAGTTTCCTAAGCAAGTATCTCTCACCCCTTTGTGAAACACACCCCTTGACATGACAAGTCTATTTTTCTCCTTTAATAAGAAGTAATAACAGGGAGGATGATGGATCTGGTACCTCGTTATGAAAGGCTCAATGATACAGCAGTGCACACCAACACTGGTCTACACAAATGGCAAAATCTTTAAATAAATGAACAGCAGATTTATGGTTAATAAATGCAATGAAATGGACATTTTCCTCTTTCAAAAGTCGGATGTCATGCAGAATTTAAATGCTTTATAGTTTTCCTGAAAATGTCCATGAAGAGCAGTAAATTCCACAGATGGGTGTAGTTAGGGTGAAGTCCTGTAGAGGTAAATTAAAGTTCATCATAAGACACAAAGTCTGGTTAATTGAAAAATGGTGTTGTGGGAAAAGAAAAAGGCAGTTGTAGACTTGCAGAGTGTTGTGTTAAAGGAACACTATCATACTTCAAAACACTGGTTTGATTTAGGTAGGCCAACCTAATGAATAGATCCAGGCAGCTCAATGCATGTGTTAGTATAAAACATAGCAAATGCTATTCTGTAAATTCATCTTTTTTTCTTTTGCATATTAATATTTAAAGATATTTTTGGCCACTAAAGTCTTATCTAGATAAGGCGATACAGGTGATCCACAAACAGCATTGCTAAGGAAATGGACAGACTGCAACCTGACATTTATTGGTCTGCAGGAATCTTTGGGTGAATGAAAATGAACTGGAAAAAAAAAAAAAATTGTTAACTGTTTACTAAAATAAAATGTAGTTACTTCATCAGAAAAAACAGCATGGGGAGTAGGCGGGACTTTTGAATACAATCTTCTCTAACTGGAATATAGATATTCGTACATCTTTATAACTAAATTTGATTTGCTTAACATCTAGTCAGTCTGTGGAGTTCACAAATCAATGTTTGGAGCAACCAAATGAAAAATTGGATTGACTGTACTACCACCTGCAGAGGACATTTTCACAGCAACCTACTCTCCAATGATCAAAGCAAATGTACAATATCCTTCCTATAACTGGATTCTCTAAGAAACTAAATAATTGTGAAAGAAAGATTGGAGGAGTTATTAAAGAGTATAATAAAGAGTGTAATAATGGAGTGCAGAATAATAAACAGGAGGAGCAGAGAACTGCTGTCAGGAAAGTATTTTAAAAAATATACATTTAACTTCTCTTTTAGGGGGTAATTCAGCAATGTGCAAAGTGAGCTCTGGATCCTTCGCATCACGTCGCACATGCTGTTATGCACTCGCTGATGTCCTGCACGCGGACTTCAGCGAACGCTTTAAAGAGAGTCCAGTCTCGGCAAGACCACTCGAGTTGCCTCTCTGAGACTGGAATCTCAGGACATCAGGACGTGCAGGACATCAGTGAGCGCATAACAGTGTGTTAGAAGTGATGTGAAGGATCCGGAGGTCACTTCGCACTATGGTGAATTACCCTCTTTGTGTTGACTTAATGGATTTTATGAAATACAAAAAATATATATCAGGAGGTTAGAACTACTACTTATGTGCCCCATAAAAAAAATGCCCATGCCACAATTTTGGGCTGATGAGATGCGTTCCTGGCTTGTTTTCACACAAATGACCACCAGTAACTAAATTAAAAAAATGAGTGGTACAGCAGCAGTTTGGAAGCATACTAGCTGCACAACTAGATTGTTTCAAAACGAGACTTTTTTTTTTCTTATAATTTACTAATATGCTCATTTACACTTTAAATACTTACAGATTGCTTTCTTTTTTCCAGTGCTGCCTCCTGCTATTTGTATGTATGTGTGTATAATTTGATTTAGAAAGTGCCACAAATGTATGCAGCACTGTACAATTTAGCAATACAGATACACTACAGACATGGGAAATAGTGCATTAAACAATACAAGTAAAATATCACAAGGATACATCACTTAATTTGTAAAAGTAAAACTATTTTTTCACTGCAGCACTGGAATACTTTTAAATTCCTGCTTCTTCTTCAACATCACTGAGTCGAGCAAGTGCGGAATCACTCCTAGGCCAACAAGTTTTTAGTTCGCATTTAAATTGCACTTGTACTGATGCAAGATGATTACTTAAAGTGTAAGTAAACCCTATTTATAAAGGTTGCCCAATTAAAGTATTGTAAAGTGGAAAAACGATTAATGAAATCCTCACTCACCTTTTCACTCTGCAGCACTTTTAATCCCTCTGTAAAATATTCCTCCTTCCTGTAGAGTATGAGGCCACGCCCCCACCCCTCTAACATTCTCTGTCTTAAAAACAGACACTGTCTGGTCGGAATTGTGCTTGTGCAGTGAAAGTAAAGTATCAGGTTACTAAACATACACTAGCAGAATGAGTCATTGTGTGACCTCATTTGGGGGAGGTGACTTCTGGGCACTATACAGGAAATGCATATACATACAAATGCTGAGGAGTAAGGCTGCTTGATTAAGAGGTGATAACTTAAAAACACAAAATCATTTTTAATTTTCAATGTTTATACATTATAAATATATTTGTACAGTTTGGTCAATAACTTTACTTACACTTTAAGCTGATCTTATTTGGACTGCTGTTGTTATATGGGGAGATGTAGTGTGACGTTCAAAGCATGTTCAAATGTATGTATATAGTTATTTATAAAGTACCATCAGGTTTTGCGGAGCTAAACAATATAAAATGTTACAACAAACTCTGTGGAAGAAAAGCAAGCTCTTTTAGAGTTCAAACTGTGCCTGCAGCCTGCTAGATACAATAAGCTCCTTAACTTGACAGGGTCACTGTAATAACCAAAGGAATTCTACTCAGCTTGCTTGGGTCCTTGGCTATAGTTCCCATTTAAGCCCAGCGAACGGAATTTGTTTGGAGTTCTGGAAGGATTCCCATTTATAGTTACGAGAGATAAAATTTGCTATTTTTCATCTAAAAGGTTCCTGCATTTTAACTAAAAACCACCAAACAAAAAAAAGTCACTCTGTACAGCACTGTACCGCCTACACTTAAAATAAATACAAAGTAATCTCTAGGGTCGCCTGCACTGTGACTGATTTTACTGGATATGCAGCAGTATATTTTGTACTTGGGGACCCTTAAATAATATATGTAAATTGTGGAATGATTCCTCTTACCAACCAACTACTGGATATTAAAGTAACAAATAACAGAAAAATATCTATAACCTTTTTTCCTGTAAACTGTTGATTTTTTTGACGCTAGCCCTTTATTTTGCAGAGCATTATGTTTTTATAAACAGGTATCCATGGAACCTCGTAGCCATAGAAACATTAAACGTAGACAAATTTTCAAATACTACTTAGATTATTCTAGAACTTTACATTTCCATCAGATTTTGAATATTTAAAAAAAAGTCTTCTGCTTAGAATCACAGTAAATAAAATGAAAAACCCGTTACATACCAGCTTACAATAATTAAGCGATATTGTTCACATTTAGTCAAATAGTTTTCTTACTGACAGTGGTGTCATACCAAGCATACCAGCACACTTATTCATACTCCGCCTCTCCTGCATGCACTCAAATGTATGACACGCATTCAATTTTTTACATAAACACTACATCATCAAATAAAGTATTCAGTATTATAAAGTACTGACACATTACTGAGGCTTAAACACACAAGTTCATAATTATGTTAGGGCACTATTAAGAACAGTAGCACATTTTCCTGCACTAGCCTGACCTGCGTGTTAAGGCCAAGCAGGGCCGGACCTAGGGATAGGCAAGGTAGGCGGCTGCCTAGGGCGCAGCAGGAGAGGGGCGCTATCTTAGTACCAGCACCTCTCCTTACCTACCTCCTCCTGGTCCGGCTGTCACTGTTGTAGCGCTTTGCGCTACAGCGTTCTTCCATCTCCAGTAATTATGTCAGTTCCTGGCGCTCACAGGAACTGACATCATTGCCGGGAGGAGGGAAGCTGTAGCGCTAAGCGCTATAGCTGTGACAGCTGGGCCGAGGAGGAGGTAGGAACAGTACTAAGATAGCCCCCCTTCACAGAGTAGGGACTAGGAAGGAAGGGGAAGCACAGTGTGGGAGGGGGGTTGCGGGAGCAGTACAGTGTGGGAGGGGGGTTGAGGAGCAAGTAATGAAAATGACTACACATGCCTTTGGGGATTATACAAGGCCAAGGTGGAGCACTTGAGGATGACATACTAATAGGAGCACTGGAGAGCAAAAAGCCTGCACTCTGCTAGTACTTCTATGCAGAGGTGGCGATGATCTGAGTCTAATCCCCTGAGCTCCCAGACTCAGCAGTGCACAGAGGATAAGAATCAGATCATCGGGCTGCACTGCATAGAAGCACTACTAGCCTACTAAGTGGTGCAGCAAGCTGAGTCTGAAAGTGGGATTATGCAGGCGTCATCAAGGGATGGGGGGGGGGGGCGCGATTTCATTACTCCGCCTAGGGCGCTAAAAAACATTGGCCCGGTCCTGAGGCCAAAGTTCCAGTATGTATTTTATAGCAGGAGTTTTTTCAGTATATGCAGCAAAATACCAGGTAATAGCTTGATAAAAGAACCAGGACCTCACACTGCTCATCCCTTAAGGAGATTACTTCAATTTATTTTAAATTACCACACGTGAACAACATTCTGCTAAAAGTTTAAAAGACTTATTCCTCAAAGTGAAAATGTGACTGTCAAATAGGGATGTGCGATATGCATCGTTTACGATAATATCGCACACCGTGGTTTATCGATATTGCCAGACAGCAATATCCGGCGCTTGTGTGGCTCCGGATGTCTGTGTTGTGCTTTCGGCACAGACTTCCGGGAGACGTCAGAAAGCAAGAGGATGAGGCGCGTGCTGAACTTGTAAGCTGCGGGACACCCACAAGATGAGAGCAGACGGCAGTTACCGATAGTTAATAATTTACTTATTCCTCTTCATCTAAGATTTTTTTTTACTATCTTTTTATTTTTATTTTTTTGTTTTTGCTGGTTTGGTTTTCTTTTTTTTTTTGCTTATTTGTTGTTTTTTTTTGTAATAATGTAAAATATCGTCTATTATCGTTATCGCAAAAATTATAAATAATATCGAGATATCATTTTTTAACAATATCGCCCACCCCTACTGTCAAAGTGATTTCTCATCACTTCTGGGCACTACACTCTAATAGCTGCAATTTTTTTACTCCTTACACAGAGGATTTCCATAGTGAAGAAGCCAACGGCATCAGGTATCATCTCTTGCGTAGCACAGCATACTCAGTTGGACAGTAGAAGCCCTGTTATCAACCCCCTAATTTGCCTCTTTGATCTGGTGAAGGAAAAGTGGTAAATGCATCAAGGTACGCTTTACCACATTAGCTACTTCAACAGACTCCAACACCTGCAGTTTAAATATCTGTACATGCAAAGTGATGCAAAGAGATCTGCTAATCCACTACTGTTTAAGCATCTGAATTGGTTGCAAATTTGCCATTTCAGAGTTTGTTGAATATGAGAAATCAGGAAGTGGTGAAAGGATTGATCTCCTAAAGGTATAAGCAGTGTACAGTCCCTATAATTGTGGTACTTGCCACAGTACCCAGGCGTGTGCTGCAAGTGCCTCCTCATTTAGGAAACAGCCTGTCCCATGCCCCCTCCCTCAACTGCACCACTACCAGTAAAGGCTTCTAGTTTTATCCTCAGGTGTTCCACCATAATGTGCAGTGCCGGCTCTGCCTGGGAGGTTACTGCAGCCGCGGCTCAACTTTAAATCTCCCAACTGGCAGCCGCGGCTCAACTTTAAATCTCCCAATTGGCAGCCGCGGCGCAACTTTAAATCTCCCAATTGGCAGCCGCGGCTGCTTGCCAGGAGATGTGAATAACAGCCGCGGCTGCCAATTGGGAGATCTAAAGTTGAGCCGCAGTTGGACAGCGGTGTTGGAGGTGAGTGGGGGCAGCGCGGGGCAGGGAGGGTGTCATGAGGGGGTGGCGGTGTGGGATGGGGGGCGCCTAGGGCGCCAATAGGGCCAGAGCTGCCTCTGCATCCGAGGACCAATTTCTTTTGGCTGCTCACTGGCATTTTTTTACATTTGCTACATAAAATGCAAAATGAATACTGGAGCCTTAGACTAAGATGCAGAGGCTTTTGTGTAGGCTGCAGCCATACTGTATATAATTTCTAAGTCAGGGAGAAATTCAGAAACATGACAACAGTGGGCAAATAAAAAAAAAAATCATAGTGCTAAAAATACTCAGTTAATGGTTTCTAAATATATAACTCATTCACTTAAGATCTTCACTTTTTTCCTGAATGTTTAGCAACAACAGTTATTACAAATCTTAATACTTCAAACAAGAGTAGGTATAAAAATTCTGCCTTGGGTAAGCATTTTTGTAGTTGTCAAAAACTGTCAAATTCACAGAAAGTGCACCAAATGGTTTAAAAATGATGCCTATTTTTCTCATAACAGACCATTTTTACATACCTGCCATGTAACAAAAAAAACACAACCGTTAATTTCTCATCGAATATGTGGTAACTAATTTTTTTGGTCCCAAAAACACTATTTTAATATATCTTTCCTCTCTAAAGTCTGGTTTGTGGATTCTACTCTAAGGGCGATAAACTTCCGGGTGTTCGCCTGATTAAACTTAGAAAAGCTGAAATGAGCTTTTCCAAGCTTAATAAATTTCGCCCTAGAGAGCAGCAGCAGCATGGTGGGTTAAAGACAAACTACTGAGAGAATTGAAAGAAGGTGAAACACAGAGAGAGTGGCCCGGGTAAATACTGGGGATTATTTACTAAAGTCTGAATTGTTGCATAAAGGTGGGAATTCGCCACTTCACCATATTAGGGTATTCAGCAAACTCTATAATGTGGCAAATTCACCAGCTAAGAAAGGTCGCACACTATACAAGAGACAGCTACTGTCAAGATCATAACTTTACTATACTTTATAGTTTAGTCGATAAGGAGTAGAGAATCAGATAGTATCCACCCGAAGTGATGAGAATTCACTTCCGCAGTCAAATTCTCAATTCAGTCAATAACTCCCTTAGAATTTATATAAATTACATTTTCCTAAAAGTACTTTAAAACCAGAGTAGAAATAAGAGATATACTGGGAATGGGTCAATGTAAAGATGCTTTTAGCAGAGGTGTTTATGAATGGTAGAAAGACTAGTCTGATGATGGGAAGGCTATTTGTATAAAATGATCAATAGAGTTCCAGTAAACATTACATAAAACTTTGTTTTAACAGATGTTTGCAGTATAATTTAATTATGACTAAGTAATCAAACAGTACCAGTGTTTAGGGCAAATAATGAATATGAAGGAGAGCTAAATCATTAATTAGGCAGTGGCAGCATGAGTTTTAAGACTGGATAATGATGATGCTTGTGTATGAACAACAATAAAATGTCAGGTGGAGTAATTCAACATACTCATGATATATGTTCATTATGAAAGAAAGTGAATGTAAAAATAACAAAAACAAAAAACAAAACAATAAATCCTTAAGTAACATCAAAATAAAAGGAGTAACATATGGCAAAAACATTTTACATGTGACTGAATATAAACATTCTCAAGATATGCATCAACCAGTATAAATATAATGTACTGCCGCTGAATGCACAAAGTCGACGGCACGGCCTGCCTGCACACACACATGTACGCTGCACTGATGCCAACAATGCACCTTAAACCTCAGTGCCTGTTCAGAAGGCAGAAGGGGTGGTCCTTAGCTCCCTGTTCTATACTGCTATTCCAGTTCAGTGTGAAATGGAGGCAGCTAATAGGTAAACCAAATTGACTATCTGGGGTGGGGATGGGGTTAGATAATTTATGGCTGGCATTTAGAAACAGAACTTCTCTCCTAGTAAAGGTCAACTACAACCTGTTGACTATTTTTTTAATAATAAATTATGTTTTGTGTTTAGCTTCCCTGCTTTCACCTGACCTCCTAAATTTCTAAGGATCCTGGGCCCGGTGGCTGAAGTACACTAAGAATCTCAGTTGCACCTGCTACAATCAGATCTTCAGAATAAAAGAACATTGTGTCTTTTAACAGGTAGTAAGCACAGTATTTGCCTGAGAACAGAAAAAAAAAAAAAAATAGAGCAGGTTGCTGTATTTGTAAGGTTATTAATAACTTTACTCAGGGTGAAAGTTAGCCAAAGGAATAGATAATAGTAAATATTATTGAGAAGATAAAAGCAAGAAAACAATATAGAATTAGTAGTTTTCTTGTTGGCCAATCATTGAAAATGATAAAACGACAAGAAATACATTTTTCACATTCATATCTTTGACTTCCAGAATACAAATTGCTCCTCCCAAAGCAACTAGCTTTATATGCCACACACTACTACTGCCCTTTCTCCTCTTAAACCATTTTCTCTCTCTGTGCCTCACACCTGGAATTCTATACCCCTTTATAGTCACCAGGAACATTTCCTCTGCACTTTTAAAGCCAAACTGAAATCCTACCTTTTGGAACATTAGCACTGTTAGCCACGGGGCAGGGACCTTCAACCTCAACATAGCAATTAAAGTGATATATCCTTGTGATTTTATACTGTATTGTTTCATGCAATTTTCCATGTCTGTATTTTATTTTCATTCTGAACTGTACAGTGCTGCGTATGTTTGTGGCTCTTTAGAATTAAAATTATACATACATGCATACAAAGGAACAAGCATGCTCAGGAGAAAACCTACGGCAAATGACCTACGGCAAATGACTACAACTAGCTCTTTAAAAAAATAATACCTCTTTTTCAGGCAATTTCAGTCTTTTGCTTGAAATCTAAAAAGCTGTTTCGGGCAATACAAAGCAAGTTGCAGCAATGTAAACAAAACTTTGAAATTTTACTATAACTCTGCCATGGGTAAGTGTTTTTGAGCAGATAGCAACTGCAGAACAATAATTCAGGAAGAACTAGCAGCAAAAACATACATATTAATAAAATGCTTTGGTATAACACTGTAAAACAGCTGTAAACTTTTCATCCTGTTTAAAAAAACAGTCTTTTCTATGTCAGCTTGCTGTTTGTAATATTTATATTGTTATAAAAACTAAGTACCCACACACTGCCAGTATTTTACAACTTAAGATAATTCACATTTATTATCTGGGCCCAACATCCCCCAGAAACATGAAAGGCTTTTCTAAAACAAAACAAAAAAATGACCATCAGTTTTTGTAAGTTCAGGCTTAGTTATTCACTAAGGTGAGAATTCGACTGACAAATTTTCAAACAGCGGATTCCCATTGCAAATCTGCTACCGCGACATTTCCCCATTGTAAAGTCACAACTACGACAATATTTCCACAGTAATATTCTCATTATAAAACCACGACTGCAACAGTAGCAGTCTATTGCGACTGTCTTTAGCTGGCGAATTCACATCTGTACACAACAACTCGAACTTTAATGAATAACCTTCTAAGTGTTTAATATGTAGAAATATATTTGCACATTATCATTTTTGGTGTTAAGGTCACTTTTACATAAAAAATATACAATGAAAACAATCAAGTCACTTTGGGAGGATATTTATCTAGCTTTTCGCTGATTTTTATACAATTGAAAACAACTTTTGATGAAAAAAAAAAATTTCATAAAAAAGTGATTTTCTACATGGCAAAAACAGTCTTTTTAAAGGATAACTATAAAATTAATAATCGCCTGGCTGTTTAGCAGCAGTACACTAACTGTACTGCTGCTCGATCAGCTTTTATCTCACGATCCACAGCCCAGGATTGTGAGATGAAAACTGGCAGATGCAGCTCACTTTTGCCCCATGTGTGCGACGTGTAACATCACAAAGAACCTGCTTCCCTGGCTCAGTTTGCTGAACTGGCCATAAAGGGCATGCACAGAACCAAAAAAAAAAAAATCTGTGACTTTACTGTATCTGAGTAGCAGGTGCATAGATGCCAGTGTAAATCAGTTGTAAGTAATTAGTACCTGCTACAAAAAAAAAAAAAAAAAATGAAGACACTACTTATTAATAAGTCAAATAGTGAATGTTTACACTGGCAACAGCGAATGCAAAAGTTGCTGGAAGTCTGGAAGTTAAATGAGACAGCTACTCCAATGCAGCACATATAGTTACTGCAACTTTAACAATACTACTGAGCTTAATGGAGTTGCACTGTTGCTGCAGTCCTCATTTACACTTGCTGCAATTATTCTATTGTTTTCCTGTGTGCAGCTACTGAGAAGCAATAAAATTGCAAAATATGTAAATTGTCATTTTGTGACAAATTGTAGCAGAAATTTTTGTGTTTCTGAGTAGCACCTACATCCGCCTATGTAAATACACTCTTATGTTGTGGATTTGTGACAAAATGACATATAACAATCACATACTTCAAAATAGCCAAGTGAGTGACACATAAATGATGGCACTCTTCTTGTATGTAAGTATGTATGTATAATTTTATTTATAAAGTGCCACAAATTTATGCAGTGCTGTACAATTCAGCAATACAAATATAATACAGGCACGGGAAAAGTGCTATATACGATACAAGTCTAATATCACAAGGATACTTCTTCTGACAACACAATTAGGCAAACTATTAGATAAAAACATAATTTTAATTATATTATGATCCATATTCAAGCTACATATACATGAATCATTTCAATAAACAATTTGAGATTTTATATATATACATACATACACACACACTGTACACACACTTTATATACATATAATAGTTTATCATTAGTATGATGTGCTATCAGAGACACATTTGTCTGAGACTTTGGAATCCTTAGGTAAAAATCAGCATTTCACTAGATGCATAAAGAAAATATAACAGAATATGAAACCCTTGCTAGAGAATGGCAGTGAACCCAAGAGTAAAGCAAATACCATTTTTCATTAATTGGTATTTATTTTAATAAATACAAAAATAAGTGCACAGATTGTATATTGTTAATGTGGTGGTTGATAGTGTGATATGCACATGGGTTTGCAATGAAAGGAGTAGGCTAGGAAAAGACTGAAAACATTTTTTTAGGAGGCAGGGTTGCAGATTTTATAGGAAACTCTAGCGTGCTTCAATCTTCTCTATACTTTAAAGCCAAATCAAGAACATCAACACAGAAAAAAAACAAAAGTAAAGCTATTGAGGAAACAATGCTATTTAGCTGACCGATTGTCATTTTACTAAAGAACCCTGCAGAATGGATCGGCTGAAGAGCTACTGCCTTCCACTGCCAAAGGACATATTTCTTACTCATACCCTTAATAATAACCAAAGCGTTTCCCGATGGAAGCCAAAGAATGGCAGGAAAAAGGTCTGTGACACCATCTGCTTGACTCTGCAGTGCCCTTTAACAGGAAAAGGACTGGGCTGCAACCACTGCGGCGCCCAGTATACAGGGGATAGCGCCTACACCGGCCACACACACCGCAGCGCACACACACATTATATATATATATATATATATATATATATA
>WMED01008628.1:0-16797 GCA_019650415.1 Pipa parva | reverse complement strand
GCGAATTCGACTGTCGAATTCGCAAGCAGTGTATTCCCATAATAAATCCGCTACAATTTCTCCATTGTAAAGTCGCGACAAGTTTTTAATGTTACGATTGCCACAATTTAACCATAATAAAGTCGCGACTGCTACAATATTCTCATTATAAAGACGCGACTGTGACAGTAGCAGTCTTTATCTGGCGAATTCGCACCAATACGCACCAATTCAGACTTTAGTGAATAACCCCCACAATGTTTAGAGTTTTCATGCAGCAGTGGTTGTAAGCTTGTTTTTTATAACTGCCGCAATATTTATGTTATTTATGTATTGATCTGTCCGTGTGGTCTTAAATATGTAGGGCATACAAAAAGAGGATTAGCCACTAGGATTGGAGAACATGTATATTGTCAGCCCATTATATACAGTATTACAATTAAAACCCAGTGGGCTTGAAGATTTTGCATTAGAACAGATAAATCACACAATTAAAGGTGGAGATAGATTCCTTAAATTATACCAATGGGAAACATATTGGATTTTTAATTTAAATACCATGTCTCCAATGGAACTCAATCTAAGTTTGGATTTTGCTGCTTCTTAATCTTATAAATTTATTTTATTTTTTGATATAGTTGATAAGAAATTGTGATTGTGGCACCTTTGCGTGCTTGGTGTGCCTATAAGGTGTACAACGTAAGTTTTCTGTGTAATTCAGGATGTTAACGATTTTTAAATTTTTAATATTTAAGTTGTTTTTACTATGTATGCACATTTAATTACATGGGATGCATGCATGCTTATTGTTTTGAGACTATTAGAAATACAGTCTAGTAACTAACACTTATCCCCTTCAGTGACGAGCGATATATTTCAGTGCAATGCATAATAGAAGTCATAGGGGTTTGCGTCCCAGTTACCGGAAGTTATGTATAATGCTCCTGGTTCCTCTCGTTACTTTATGAGCTGCTGTTAGCTTAAAATCACACTGAGGTCGGACATCATTATGGCTTTACCTACTGAGGAAGGTGAAAACGTCTTGCCAGCAAAATGCGTTGAGGGTCATGATCCTTTTTTATTGATGATTCTAAATGTACACAAATGATTGTGTTTCTGAATATGGATTCACTTTTTTATATTTGGATTAAGAAAGGTACTGCACTGTTTCTTGTTTCTTGTCATTCTATGAGGACCGAAACATTGAATAACAGATGCATATTACGAAAGGATTTTATTGTTCTACCCATGAACACAAATGTATTTGGTGAGCCCCCTGGCAATAGGGGTGTGTGTTGTTCAATTTGATGCCAGCAACAGCTTTGTAGTGTTATATTTTCCTTCACATTTCTGTTTAACACTATATGGGGGTTATTTATCAAATTACGAATTGTCACATAAAGGTGTGAATTTTCCCCTTTCCCATATTCGGGTATTCAGCAAACTCTGTGATGTGGCTAATGACGGTCCCACACTACACAGTCCCACACTACACAACAGATGGCTACTGACACGGCCACGACTTCACTATGGGAATACTGACGCGGTTGCAAATTCGCTATGGGAATTCTCCTTTTAGTCAATAAGGAGCAGAGAATCAGAGAGTAGCCACCGGAAGTGATGAGAATTCACTTTGACAGTTGAATTCTCAGTTTGAGTAATAACCCCCTTATGTGTCGAAACCTGTTGCTTCTTTGTGGGCCTGCTCTATAAACTGGTTGTTATTTAACGATAATGCACTATTGCCTATATCTTCTGCCCTTCCTCACTTTTTAGATTTTGAAAGCACCAGAGAAATACATTCACAGGGCTGGACATTTGTTACTGTCACTATGTGATGGTTCCTAAATATGGAGCAGAGTTATTATATCCAGTATATCATGGTGCAGGGAGGATATACTCTATTTATTTATGGTTTCATCTCACATTGCACTTAAAAAAATATATAGATCTTTTCAGTTCAATTTATGAACAAATTTAAACGTCAAAACATGAATTCAAATGATTATAGCATAAAACTGGAGATTGTCTGACATTATAAACTGGACTCATAAACTTTTAGCACTATGCACAAAAAATGATAATTATGCTGTTCTGTTGTGTACTGTACTTTCCCCCCTCCCCTTCCTCTTTCTCTCCCCAAGGGAAATGTAATCCATATCTTTCTACGTTCAATAATTCCCTGCATATTCTCCTCCATTAAACTACCCCTCAAACATCCCCTGTGTAGGTACATTAACCTATGCTCCTGAGGGTCCTTTCTCATCTCTCCCTGTGCACATACAAATTCATCTCCGACCTTAAGGTCACAGTCTTTTCTGTTACTATGATGACACCTCTGCACCTATGGTCTTGTACAGCTTTTCCATGTTCAGTCCTCCAAATTTCACAGGTGACAGTATTGTAAGAGTCTTGAATTTTAAGAAGACGGTTCCCCAGTGTCTTACCTCGCTTTAAAATAGTTTTACTTCTTTGTCTCATTTTGTGTTTCAGATCAGAAGAGTTCATTGTAAGTCCATACGATTTAACTATTTAAGAACTAGATTTAGTTCCATAAATTCCACTGGTAATAAACTTTGGGTATTTTTTCTTCAATTTACTGCATTACTCACTTAATTGCATCACGTTTTCATAGACAAGGTTTACCAACATGTCTACAGAGTTGGAATATTTGACACAGCAATGCGTGTTTGCGGTTCCCAGGTAAAAAAACTTGCCCCATAGCTTGTCTGTACTTTTTATTACCTGGCCTTGCTTAGGGTTAGAAGCTTTATTTCTTTATTTCTCTTTTATGAATAGGTCATTTTTGCATTTCTTTCTATTATGCTCACAATGTGCTACTGTCAGAATGACAAAATACAACAGCTTTGTTTATCAGATTAAAATCACCACTTGAATGCGCAGATCATATATTGCATAGAAATAGGAAAAAATCCCATCATAGCGTAATCTGTACAAAAACTTTTTAATCAAGCGAAGAAGATAAAATCATACTCACAAACATGTGAAGTAAAAGTGCAATTTGTATAAAAAACCGCAATAAAATCTCAACGCGTTTCTCTGCTTCCTATTTGCAGCTTCACCAGAAGATACTGAACCTAGGAATGCAGTCTTCACTGACTCACAGCAGTCCTTATAGCCTGTTAGCAGCAGAGTTTTCTGTAAGCAGTAAGGACAAACAGATACTACAAACTACATTAATCTTTTTTACAGAAGACACAGTCAAGAAAACATGCAGCAAACATAACTTCCTGCTTACTCAGGAAGTTTTTTGATGTTACAAAACTTTATTTAAACATAACACAGCCACCTACAGACAGCATAGCTACACAGTACAAGAAGAGTCAGTGCAATAACAGATTGGATTTTAAACATGAGTTTAAAAGTAGACCCTCGACTGTCCTGCTGATTGCTCCAAAGCTGCAGTTGTTTGCTTTGTGTTCACCTAACCTCCAATAAATAATATGTAAGCATCGACCTCATTAATACCCAAACAGAGGACCACATTAGAATAATTCTAATATTCTAAGAAACACTTAGAATAATGCATTATGTACTGTATAATGCATGCTCTATGAATGAGAACTGATCATATATGCCAAAGCTAACAGAAATTAGGTTTCCTTGCTGTGTGTCTGTATTTGATAACACACTATTCCATATTGTATCCATCAGTACACTGATGAATCTCCAAATAAATAGGCAGAAGAAGCTTGTAATTTATAGCAATGGATATGTAACTACAACATCTTTAAAGTGAACTTTATCATGATATGTTTTACGCCAAGTGAGCCCTTTCTTAAATATGAGTCATGATAAAGTTCATATTAAAGATCGTGTAGTTACACTACCATTACTATAAAATACACAATGCTTCTGTCAAGTGTCATGGAGTGAAAGTGGACCCTCAGTACCACTGTGGGGTTTGATGGAGGCACACTGCGAGGCGCAGAGTGTAACAGGCCCCTGTTCTTCAACTTTAACCCCCGCAAGGAGGTAATGGCCTTAGTGGCAAGGGACCCCCAGGTCTCAGCCCTCGAGTGCACCCCCCATTAGGTGAAAGCTGGCAGGCAGTGAGGACCAGAATGGGAGACACTAGGAGACTGTCACTTTAATAAGGAACTAAACATAGGAGAGGAAACAGGAATTGAGTGTGAAGTACCAGTAGCTGAGAATAGCTCAGAATAGTAGCAAACACGGAGCCTGAAAATAGCTGGAAGCTCAGGCACAGAGTGCCCGATCAATCCAGAATTTACATCCCCCACTACAAGTTAGCACAATACTAGTGATCCTGTAACAAACGTCAGTGCAGTGTCTGAGGAGAGAGCCAGCAGTGTGCACTCCGGCCGGAAACACACAAAAGCTGCACAGACACGGCTTGTGTGCCTAGGAGAGGAGCATTCACAAGGCGCTCTGTTCCTGACACAGCTCGAATGGGTGGCTGGAGCCGCTTGTGACACCAAGGCAAAACGTGACCCTTTATCAGACTCTTCACAACCAAATAGGACCCCCAAAAATATCATTGCTCTTTTTTACTTTTGTTTACTGTCAGGTAGACCATCAGTTCCAATAATTAGCACTCAGAAGCCCAAGTAGGACTAGCCTAATGTTTGCCTAATTGACTCCCCCCCCCCCCCCCCCCCCCCCCCCCCCCCCCCCCCCCCACAGTACCCCCTTTACCCTGTTGTTGACAGCACATGACAAGCAACCACAATTGGGATATACAGTACTTTGTCGAAGGTTCAGGGCTCCAAAATGGTGAAGGAGTGATCTTCAGCCTTCAAGCTTCCTGCTTTGGGTTCTTTTCCTTTTACCACTGTGTGTACAGTGTTTCCATTTAATTATTGTCATCATTTTATTGCCTTTAAATGTGCTGTTTCATTTATTTTAGGATGTTGTAAGTAGTAATATTTGTATATGGTCTTTCATTGGTGTTTTAAAAATGAACTAAGCTACACCAGGTGGGAGAAGGGGGTCTCCCAGAGATTATGGCATTATTTTTGCACCCGTTCCACTACCATTCTAGTGCAATTTCATTTGTACTGAAATAGTCTATTAACAGATTTTAAAGTAAGCAAAGAGCAAAAATATAAATCCTGAATTATATCTTTATTTTGTTTGAGCTCCAACTTGATCAAATCAAATTTTATTTTAAATTTACCCTGCAAACTTTTCTGCTGTTTTAGACTTCTCCACCAAGAAATTGTCACGGGGCCAACTGAGTTGAATCCAGCAGAATAGGATCTTGGAGATTTTGATAGTTTGACCACTCTTGGAGCTCCCAATGGCAAGGAAAAACTAGGATTTGCATGTCAGGGTATTCATTTCATTTTATGGTTGAGGATGAATGCAATGACTCTGTTTCTGTGACATCATTGCAACACAATCCACATCCTCCTGTGGAAGCTGTGAACTGCCAGCCTTATGCGTGAGGGCGGATCAGTGCTCCCTGTACAAATGCTTATGGATGTCTATTATATAGTGGTACTTAATGTAGGTACAACAGAAGGTTGAAGAAAGCCAGATATGTCTCATTTGTGCTGTATATAGTATATAATATATGTAATATATAGAACTTTGTTACCAGGCTGTTGGTAAATAATGCCATAGTATAACACAGCCTAGAGAGGGTATGTGCTCTGTACCACCTATTTAAACAAAAAAAAAAAAAAATGTCACAATCAGTACCTTAACAACACACAATGTTTCTGTATAAAATATAACTACAAGAATAAAAAAAAAAAGAATTTCCTATAGCTGTGTTGTTTATTTATTTATAATATTGTTTATTCTCAGCATGTTATTTTCCAGTTAGCCTAGAATAGCACTGGACTTCCTCCCACGAACATGAAATGAAAGCATTATATGAACATATTTCTACAATCCTATATTTTCTTGTGTAATTTGAAGTTCATAAATGCGGAACTGTGGGATGCAGATCCAGAATGCATACACACCATCTGCTACACTTGTTTAACCTTGTTCTGGTTTTTCACCTAAAATACTGCTCTCAGAAGATTTAAAACTACAATACTCTTTCATTTACATGCTTTAAACTGCTAAAGCTACCCCCCACCCCCTCACTGTACAGTTATGACTAAAATAAATTAGTCGCTGATTTACAAATAAAATGGAATTCAGCCAAGTGCATTTGCAGTATGTTCTTTCTTTAAATGAGAAGGATGCTGCCATTGGTACAAGCCAGTGGGTAAAGGTTTTACTTATTTGCACTTCATCCACTGTTAATTTATTTTGCTGATAAGGAATGTAGTTCTAACTGTTAGCAAAAGCTTATTAGAATGTGGTAGACTAAGAATAAATGAGCTTTGATATTCACACTGCACAATTCACAGTTTATTTGCATAAGGCTATTATTGGTTTGAAAGTAGTGGGTTACAAAGAGAAAATATCATTAGAAAACTGGAAGTAATATTGTGTTCTATTACTTAATTTGCTTAATGTTTATTGATTGATTTTGTCATGTATACATAGATCCATAGAGCTCAGCAAATAATTCAGCATTGCTTTTATTAAATGGAAGGATGTGTGAGACCGGCATAAGTAATAAGCTGTATTTAAATCGCTGGACAAATTTGACTCACTAGTGACTGTAAAAATATCAACCAACAAACAAAACTCCACGATGAAAAGCAAAATCAAGTATGTAGGGTGCCCCTAAAAGGGGAGCTGGAGGAAGAGACACATGACCTAGCACGTGAATTCTAAATTGAGGGTTATTCTCTAAAGTCCAAATTTGACTGTCCACTTCTCAAACAGCAGATTCCCATACCAAATCCTTGATTGTGACAATTCTCCCATTGTAAAGTCGCGACTGTGACAATTTTAATGTTGCAGCTGCCACAATATTTTCATAGTAAAGTGGCGATTGCGACTGTTTTTAGATGGCAAATTCACACTTTTATGCAACAATTCAGACTTTAGAGAATAACCCCCTTAATCTACCTGCCTCTATCTGACTTGACAAAGGAATCACACCACTATTGGTCTGATTCACTCCTGAGGAAGCTGCAGATGCGGTGAAACGCGTAGAGGAAGGCATCTATACCTACAGCTCCTGGTTGATCCCATAGGAGAGAGGACTGACAATCTTTATTACCTGTGGACTGTTTGCTACAGCTTTAGCCCATTAGTGGCATTTTTATGCGATTAATACAGCTTGGTCTATGAGTATCTGTCATTTTTTAACTCATTCTCTATTTAAACGTTGTCACACTATGGAATTCTCTCTGTTTTTTCTGCACTGAGTTGCAATTACAAGATAAGAAGCATAAAGTGGATGCATTTGGCAATTTATTGATATCTTATACCATCAGCAGAGTGAAATATTTCTTATACATGTCCTGTATGTTTATGCATCTAGTGAGCAGCTAGCATTTATTTTTTGTGTGAAACACCTTATTTTTCATACACCTTGTTTTTTTGGGTGTTTTTTTCCTTTTTTCAGATTGTACACTTAAGTCACTGCTATATATACAGTATATTGGTGGTACGTTTTGGTTTTACTATCTATTGTATGCACATTAGTGATTTTTGCGCTTTTCTTTTAGTGTCATTTGGATCTATCTGACTTTAGTTCAGAAAAATATGGAGACGCCAGGGGGCATAACTTTAAAGGTATAGATCATTAATTTCATAGGACTACTACTGCATTACTGTACATTTGGGAAAGTGCACTCATTTCTAGCCTATATCTTTGAACTACAAAAAGGAATACACGTTGATAGGACCAAAAAATTAAATGTAAAAAATAATATTTTCCCTAAGCTGAGGGTGGCACTTGATTGTGAGGAATTTGGGCAAGTTCAAATTGCGTGAATTTACATCAATATGTGACTGCTCAACTTCATTGGTTTCACCAAAAGTTGTTATTTTCTCTATTTGCCAAACATTCACCCAGTTCAACAGCATATGGCAAATGCCTATTTATTTACACAAAACAGCTATGTTGGTCAAATTGGTAAGTAGAAGTGACCATTACTATTTGCCTGACAATACATTAAACACTGTTTGGGAACATTGTAGTCATTGCTAAGTGAACACCCCATTTATCAAATAAGCAGAACTGAATTTGCAACAGTACAGCAACAATTATGTGTTGTGAATTTGGCTGTTAATTTCACTTTTTGATAGATAACCTCCTAAACAGAAACTAAATGGAAGAAAAGGGTTTTCATAATGTATTAATCAGAGACAACATAGTTTCTAAGGCTGGAACAAGAAACAAGTCCATCCAGTCCAGCCTAGTATCCTGCAATGTTGCAATATTGATCCAGAGGAAGGCAAAAGCCAATTATCCTCATATTAGGGGAAAAAAAGATACTTAGTTCATAACTCCAAATATGGCAATCAGAATAAATTCCCTGGATAAATCCAGCACCCAGTTAAAGTGTAAGTAAATTTATGGACAAAACTATACAAATTGTAAGCAAGTCTTTTGGAAAAGTGCTAGATGGAGTGTATATGCCATGGAGACTCCGGTCAGCAGTGGCATAAACTCTGGAAATATTTGTTACTGACAGGGTTAACTGTCAGTAAAGTTTTTCAGACTGGAGTTTGGGTCCAGAGTTTAGGAGTGGCTGAAGAGCTTTGGGTGGGAAGGTCACTCCTACATTCCATCTCAGGTTTTTCATAAATGTAGTACACCTCTGGGCAGTAGTTAAATGTACAGGCTTAGCTAGAGAGAAAGAGTCTCTCTCTCAGTGTGTGACTGGAGTGTGCTGAGGTGTGGTCAGACAGGAAAGACCACTGAGACTCAAGATGTGAGATTTGTAAAAAGGAAAAATTACGTGTTTGTGGAAAAACTCTGAACAGTGGATGTTATTTGTTTTCTGTTTTTGTTTTGCCAAGTTCAGCTGAATTTATGTTACATTTTTCTGTAAATAAAAGACAAGAACTTTGGAAAAGACCTTGCTTACTGCTCATTATTGAACAGGACTACCACAGCAAAGTGAGTAAATCCCTACAATATATTATACATTTAGAAAGAATAAACCTAAACTTAAATTTCAAAATATAAAAATTTTTTTTGGGATCAGGAGTTCTCACCTCTTAATCAAACAGCTCTGTTCCCCCTCCCATTCTGTGTACGGACTCTTCCTGTGCAGTGCCAATAAGCCCCACCCCCCAAGTGACAGGGTTATTAGATCACCCCTTAATCTTTTTATTTCTAGTCTAAAAAACCCCGATATTGAGTCTTTCTTGATACTGCAGTTTGTCCATTCCTTGTATTACCTTAGTAATAAAATACTTTAGCCTTTGAACCCACTTAAGCTCAACCACATATTTCTTGTGCACTAATGCCAAAACCACACACAATATTCTATGTGTGAATTAACATGTGATTTGTAAAGTGGTATAATTATGTTCTCATCTATGCCCTTTTGATGTTCCCCGTGTTTCTATTTGCCTTGGCAGCAGCTGCTTGACACTGGTTACTACAGTTAGGTTTGTTGTTGTTATATACAGGTCTGTTTTTTTCCAGTGTTTTCCCATTTAGTAAATAATCTTTTTACCTTCCCATATGCATAACCTTGCATTCATCAGCATTAAATCTCATTTGCCCTTTTACTGACCCAGCCTCCCACTTTTCTTGATGCATTTGTAATAAATTAATATCTTCCTTTTGTATTTACTAATTATTCAGTTTACTATCATCTGCAATAACTGAAATGTTACTATGCAATCCCTCAACAAAGTCATTTATAAATATATTTAAGAGAACAGAGCCCAAAACTGACCCCAGGGATACCCCAATGTTAACAATTACCCAATGTGATTATGTGCCATTAATAACCACCCTCTGGGTTATTAACCCACTGACACACATTTACTCCCACTCCAAGTGTTCTCATCTTATGTACCAGCCTTTTATATGGCACAGTATCAAATGCTTTGGAAAAATCAAGTTATATAACATGCAGTGATTCACCCCAGTCCAGTCTATGGGGGTTATTCCCTAAAGTCCGAATTGTTGTGTATAGGTGCGAATTTGCCAGATAAAGACAGTCGCAATAGGCTGCCACTGTCGCAGTCGCGTCTTTATAATGAGAATATTGTCGCAGTCACGATTTTATTATGGTAAAATTGTTGCAATTTTCACATTATAAAATTGGCACAATGTTACAATGGGGAAATTGTCACGGATTTACTATGGGAATCCGCCATTTGCAAATTCGAAAGTCAAATTCACACCTTAGTGAATAACCCCCATTATAACTGACCTCATAGAAGCTAATTCAGTTTGTCCAGCAGGATCAATCACTGATAAACCTATGCTGATAGGAAGATATACTTTAAATTGAAATACTCCCGGACAGCCTCTCTTAAAAAGCCTTCAGACATTTTTCTAATAGAAATGAGACTTTTTGAATACAGGTACTACATTTGCTATGTGTCAGTCCTGTGGAACTATCCTTGTCATTACTCCTTAAATATTAAAACTAATGGTCTGTCTTGAAGAAAAGAAAAAAATAGTAGAATTTGTAAGAATTTAATCAGGCAAGCACAAATAAATAAATAAAGACAGACTGATTACAGAAATAATACAGTTTGGAGAATGTTGATATACTCTTTGTATCATGTCTTTATTTGTACATATGTTGGGTTCATTCCGGATATCTTGGGTAAAAACTTGTTTCTTACTGATTATCTAAAGGGTGGAAAATGATTACCCTAATGTCAGTGTTATTTACAGCATTTTATATAAAGATTTATCTTAGAAGATAGAACTAGCTCTTTACTGAGCGTGCAATCTCCTTTTCTAGTGCAGTAAAATGTTCTTGTCAATCAAATGTAAATGAAGGCTTAAAGATGATAGTATGATTACATGATGCTATGATATTACTCTGTCATTTGTACAGCTTTGATTACTTGTAATATATCAGTGTTTATGTTACAGCTGGCTGTGCCTAAAAAAAATAAAACCAGAAGATGATCTACAGAAAACTGAAACACCCAACCCTTCAGTTATATGTGTCTGTTACGTTTTATTACACCTGGGAATATTCAGCTGCTATCTGCTCTGTTTCACATGTTATATTAAAGAACATTGCTTTTACCTTTGGCTTATTCCCTTGTACTGAAATGATAATGTGCTTGACTGTAAGCAACATCTAATCTTTATTGTAAAACCCCCTATGTATAAACAGAAGTTAAAAAGTATAATACTTAAGAAGATGTTTACTGTTAGATTTGAACTTTCATTCTCTCTTTTAAAACAGGGTTAGAATTGTTTTGTGTATTGCTAATGCCAACCGACAACTTCTATTGTCCTCCGCAGACTTCTGAAAGCGATGCTACCACTGCACTTTTCCACTCTCAGCAGCACATGGTTCCCCTGTTGATTAGATGGAGAAGACCAGTAATACACAGATTGAAAGTCAGCAGGCAGCACCTAAAAATATATGGGAAGGAACATCAAACAGGTAACTTTTACAGGTTAATAATATTAATCCCAACAGACTACACAAGAAAGTAACAAACTGCTAAAAAAAAAAAATTAGCTGGTTCCCTGCAAGAAATTTTTTTGTAGCTCTGCTACATTTATATAGGTGCCACAATGACATGTTTTGTAAACCCAATCCAAATCCACAGTGATACAGTTGTCTTCACCACTCCCACACCTAACCAGCAATGCAATGGACTGTCTTACACATCTTCCATGCCTCCCCTTAAAGAGACCATTGCAAAAAGTCTATTAGTACAGAAATTCCAAGTTAAAGCCCATACTGTGATTTAAAGATAATTCCAGCCACTGCCCTACATTTGGACCTACGTGGGTTACTGACCTATATACTGTAATAAGTAAATCCTGTATATACATTACATTGCTAATAAATAGCTACTTTTTCCATACAGCAAATAAATAAATAAATAAATGTTTTTTACAATACAGTTGTAGCAGAACATCCCGATTATGCACCTGACGATGAATCAAATCTGCTGCCACATTACTCTTCCCAGCGCCTTACCAGTACCGTTATCTGATGATAGTTTACATCAATTGATCTAGGCAGCTGATTCAAATCTGCTAAGAGAACAATTTTCAGAACAATCTGAAAAAAAAAAAAAACAGAAATAGTTTTACTTGCCAGTAATTGCAAAAAAACAGAACAAGTACAGAACAAATACAGAACAAGGCTTACTGGGTAAAGAAACTTAACACTTTAGTGCCAGTAGGTGTAAATGAAATAGTTACAATGGTGTGTCCAGAGATATATTGACAGAGTATGTCTATTATTATAGTGGAGGAAGAAGGAACATCACTGTAAAGAATTGTTATGGATAAAAGACATCACAATGACTCACTGATTCTATTATATGTCGCACTGATGACAACACATTTTAGCTAAAAATGTATGCAACTGCACTGGCATCCTTTCACAAATACTATATTGAACTGTATTGGCAATATGTGAAATGACCTCAACTGACTTGCATAGACAATGGTGACATTCTTAGGCTTCTCCGACAATACATCCTGTTTTTCTAGAACTTTTCATTACTGTGACAATTGTTCAGGAGAAAGGTTGGTAAAAATTGTGTTGTTTAGTAATTTGACAAAATTCTATAGTGAGTGAGCCTGAGGCTACAGGAGTAGATAAAATGCAGGGTGCTGTACCTCCTCAGACACCATTATGATAGTTGCCCACAAGACGCAGACAATTTCAAGCTCAAGAAGAAGAGGGGAATACGGATTCTGACCCACAAAATGCCACATAACTTTGCACTTTTGAAAATGAGGGAGATAATTTAGGATATAAGCATATACAGTAGTAACATGTAGTGTAAATTCTACATAGAAGCACTTATTTGTGACATATCTATATGGCTATATACGTATTATTGTAATACTTTTTGTACAGATTTAATGACTGGAAAAAAGGGTTGGTAAACGTTTCCCTTTATCCTGATGACAAAACACCTGCAGGACCAGGAGAACTATCACCTACTTCACAGCCAACAAGTTTGGTTCCAGAAGCACCTGTAGACAAAGCTTTCTAAACTTAAGCAAAGCATTTAAGAGCAGAGAAGTCAACACCATAAGGGCCTCAAATTAATTAATATTGCATTAACATAGAATCCCATCTGGCCAACATCCATGGCATTTTGGAGATGAATAATTATATCAGAAGGACATACCTAATAGTGGAGTAGAATGCACTACTTAAGTCCAAAGTGAATTGTTAAAGCTGTTAGTGTTCAGCCAAGCGGTGCCTACTACTCTACAATCCACCTGCAAGCAGCACAATCCAACACTCCAGTAACTTAAGGTTTTTTGTGCTCCTCTGAGGCCACTACAATATAAATAACAAAGAATGTCCTAAAGGAGGCAGTAGATAAAATACTTTAATTTGATCAACCAAAGTTTTGTGGTGGTAGGTCTTGATTTGGTGTCCTTTTGGATAAGTACAGGTAAATGCATTTTTAGCTTCTTGCAATCAAATCATGTTAAGGTTAAATGTATTTTTTGGGATTGTTTGCTGAAAATACAACCCTTCTAATCTTAAATATAATAAAACACAGTATACAAAAAAATCACACATTAGCAGAACAGCATTAGGTGGGCATAACACACTTAGAACACATATTTATGAGCACATGATGTGAACATAAAAAGTTCTTTTGGACGGGTGCATTAGATGCCCCGCTTTAGTTTAATCATTCACTCTAGCACAGTGTTTCCCAAATGCCGGGTCGCGACCCGGTACCGGGCCACCAAAATGAAATGCCGGGTCACGAGCACCGCTCATGAATATTCATGAGCGGCGCTCTTGTGACACAGTTATTTTTGTGCTTATCCTTCGTGCCGGGTCATGAAGGATAAGCACAAAAATAACCGGGCCACAAAAAAAAAACAACTTTGGGAAACACTGCTAGCAGATGGAGATGGCATTTATTGCACTAAGACAGGATAAACATAAATGAGTATTTGATTCTTTAGATCTAAACTATGTAAGACGACACTTACACTTTCTGGGGACTATACAGCAAAAATCCCCCTGCTTGTCAAGGCACTGGAACCTTGATTTTGACAATTAAGAGGTGTGATAAATGAAACCTGGGTTTTCTAATATGCAGTATTTTAAGGTTCATCTGCAGCACCCTTAAATTTAAAATTAGGATGAGCAACCAAGAGAAGCTTCCATTTGCAGAGTCTCCTAAAAAGAAAAAGGTGACATGAATTGGTTACTTACACAGATGCATAGAGTGGCCACATGGACCATATAGGGACTTCAGACTTATGAAGGCTGACGTCACTTGGCTCAAGATGTATGAAGATGTTAGATGAATATCTATAGGGGCAAAGGCCTTTTTGTACCCACAAAAATTATACATTTTTAAAGAGATGTATACATGAGTTCAATTGCAAAAATACACGTCGCGGTCACGGGACAGGCTCCCTTACTATATAAAGGAGCCTGTCAGTAGCATCGGTGCCTGATTATAGGACTCCATTGTTGCTCCTCGGTGTGTTATAGTTTCTCCTATTTAAGTTCCTGACCCTTGCCTGTTTCAAGTTACTGTTTGCCTGCAGCCTACATTGAGCTTGCTTTGTTTATTGACCACAACTCCTTGCCGCCAGCTCTGACTCTGCTTGTTTTCAGACTACTCTTTCTCTTACCGCTCCTGTACCATGCTCCTGGACTACTGTTATGACTGCTCTGGATGGGTGCCATTAGTTCATGGCTTTGGTTCTTTGCCTAGATAGAAGACCCCAGGTTTATGAGTGTTTGGATTTGTGCCAGTTGCTTTGCCACATGTGGAAATGCTAAGCAGTGGCTAACTTTACTAACAATGCTGTTGTAAGTGTTTTATTTTGTTATTTATTAGGATATGTTAGTTAAAAGGTAATTAAATGTCTGCCCTTTACACTGCCATGTATAATGAAGGAGAAAGCAAGACCCACTAAAATAGTGCACACATATTTTATTAATAACAAATCTAATTGCAGTGACAAAACAAGATTAAAACCAATTAAAATCAGTGTCCATAATTGGACCGCAACAAGGAAGGAATATCAGCATAATATAATAATATACAGTTGTAAATACAAAGTAGCACCACAGAAAGAAATAGATCAAAATAAATATATATATCAAAATAAATATATAAAACTCTGAATCATAAGTATAAATATTTTCACTCTATAAAGCAAAATAAATAAATAACTGTCTCTGTGTGCAAAAAAGAGTAGTTACCATCATGCAGTAAAGGTCATAGTGATAGTCCTCCCAAAAATTGTAGAGCACGCTCTGAGGATTAAAGGAAGGCTGGTATCCCTTCCACCAGACGCGTTTTGCTCTTCAAGAACAAGGCTACCTCTCACGATGACTACTCCTGGACACTGCCGGCATTTTAAATACATGATCCCTGGGCCTGAGTAAATGCAATAACATCATGACATCATTACATCATCACTTGTGATGTCACTGCGTCGTAAGGTTTATACATAGGACACTATATAAAAATCCCAGCACCCACAGTGAACAAGAAGAGTGTAAGATGTAATATACCTTAAAAGGGAATAAATACATGCTGCCAATCAGTATAGGAAAACAGAAGTGTCTTTTTAGAAAGTCTACAGCTACAAATAGTTTACTATCTTATGATAGTTTCAACCCTAGTCCATTATGCAGGTCCATTTCCAAGGGACAGTTTCTCCGTGTTCGAGGAAATTGCATTCTAGACAGTGATCATGACGTTAGAGTTAAAGAACTCAAGCCCAAATTCTTGGAAAGAAGATATCCTAAAAAAATTAATTAACACAGCTAAAAAAAAAGTGTTAAAAAAATTGACACAACAAACTATACTGAATCATAGTGATAGACAAAATAATAAACTACGACAAGGAGATCTGGTTAGATTTGTCACTACATTTAACAATCAGTGATGTGATATTAAGTCCTTGTTAAAAAAGAATTGGCACATTTTGAAATCTGATACATTTTTTAGTAATATTGTAAGAGCTCATCCAACCTTAACAGCTAGGAAGAATAAGCCTCTTAGCGGTATGTTGACAAAGAGTCACTTTGAACCTCATAAAACATCGCTGAAATGGGGTCTTTCCCTACCTGGATCTTTCCCCTGTGGTAGTTGCACCTTTGATAAATATTTACTAAGATCAGATACGATTATAGATAGTATGAATTCGAAGAATTATAAATTGAAGCACTATATTAACTGTAACACCACAAATTCCATTTATTTATTAATCTTACCTTGTGAGAAATACTACGTAGAAAAGACCAACCAAAGATAATTGGGAAAAATTTAATAAAATTGAAAATATCGATATCATGATACCAATATTACTGATATCGTGATATCGGCCAGTTTTTTTTTTTGCAGATATTGGGATTGCAAAATTGGGATTTAATAGAATCGAAAATATCGATATTGTCCGATTTTTGACGATATCACGATATCGATATTGCTGATATCACCAGTATCAGTATCGCGATATCAGCAATATCGATATCACGAGATTGAATTTCCAGCGATATTGTGGATTTTTCCATAGAAATGAACAGATTAAACATTTCCATTGAATTTCGATATCGCGATATTGCCGATATCGGCAGTATCGATATCATGATATTGGCAAAAATTGGCCGACATCAGCAATATTGATATCACGATATCGTCAAAAATCAGCTGATATCGATATTTTCGATTTCTATTAAATTTCGCCCTAAAAGTCAGATTATGTCAACATTTATCAAACATTAGATTAGCGGATAAACACCAGGCAGCTTCTAAACCACTCTCTACAGTAGACTTTCATTTCCTTTCTGT
>WMED01008627.1:0-10167 GCA_019650415.1 Pipa parva | reverse complement strand
TTTTTTTTTTCCATTAAAAAAATGGTACTAATAAAGTGTATTATTTTCAGAATTGATTACTGTTCAATATAATTAAGTAGCTTGATGTATATGCCAAAGCATGCAGGGGCTCAGTTATTTGCTGGATCCTATTATAATGATGTAGAGAAGAGAATGTGGAGTGCTTAAGCTGGTCATACTTATGCCTAATTGTTACAGGATGTGGACCAAGACACTGGTAAAGATCTGAACCCTAACAGACGTAGGAATCTTGTGGGAGACAACAATGAAGAGGCCTCAATGAGGAACCCAGACCGGCCCAGCCATCTCTCGCTGGTAAATGCCCCAGAAGTTGAAGATGATACTTTGGAAAGGAAACGTCTCACTAAGATCTCCGATCCAGAAAAATGGGAGATCAAACAGGTAATCTTTTTACATCGGTGATTGTAGACAGAAATATGTACACAATGATAAAGTTTGTAGGTTTTCATATACACTGTGGCTCCACCTTCTCTCACCAGCTCTTTCCTCTGGTTATATATATTGTGGCTCTATCCTCTGGTTATATACACTGTGGCTCCACCTTCTCCCACCAGCTCTATCCTCTGGTTATATACACTGTGCCTCCACCTTCTCCCACCAGCTCTATCCTCTGGTTTTTTACACCGTGGCTCCACCTTCTCTCACCAGCTCTATCCTCTGGTTATATACACTGTGCCTCCACCTTCTCCCACCAGCTCTTTCCTCTGGTTATATACACTGGGGCTCTATCCTCTGATTATATACACTGTGCCTCCACCAGCTCTTTCCTCTGGTTATATACACTGTGGCTCCACCTTCTCCCACCAGCTCTATCCTCTAGTTATATACACTGGGGCTCTATCCTCTGGTTATATACACTGTGGCTCCACCTTCTCCCACCAGCTCTATCCTCTGGTTATATACACTGTGGCTCCCTAGTAGCCCTAGTTATCCAGCTACACCTTCAATGCTGACTTATTCCATGCTGGTATCTAATACTAAGTAGTTTAAGGCTTTTTAAAATGTTTTACCAAATTTAACTTGCTAAAAAATTTTTTATAATTTGTGTTTTTTATACTCCCCCACCCCCAGATGATTGCGGCTAATGTCCTTTCTAAAGAAGAATTCCCGGATTTTGATGAGGAGACTGGAATCCTTCCTAAGGTTGATGACGAAGAAGGTTTGTGAGCACATGTTCTATTCTGAGTAGTCATACATGATATGAGCAAGGTTAAAAAAGGTGGTACTGCTTCTTGTGTTATTTCTCCTCTCAATAGGGATAAACAATATTGGGGTTTCAGAAGCCTCAGTGGGGATCCTTTAGAATGAAGTCAAGTCCTTGGAGATTTTCTATTTATTTTAAAGTTATCTGCTACTGAGCATTAGAGAGAGTGAAGGGTTTGTAAGTTGGGTCGGTTGCACTTTAATATTCCGAGCTGGCCTTCTCATAAGTCTGTAATCTTCTATCTTTTTTTTTTTTTATTATTATAGGTGTCTGAAAGGGAATGCCATATGCTATGTCTATCTAAGTCCACTTAATGTTTAAAGAGAATAAGAACTTTGTTTACTTTCCTTCTTTTACTTATTTTAGCACTTTATAAATATAAGGGATTTTGTTAATGGAATCTGAGTAGAAAATGCTGCAAGCTAAAGGGCGCTGGGACATAGAATTTAGAGAAAAGAAGCATGCTCCCTCCCTGTGTCTGGTTTGTAATTAAAAAATAACGAAACAATAAAGAAGCCTGAGGAGCTTTTGCATTTATAGATTTCTGTGTATTGATCAGGGCAGTTTTCATTTATATTGTTTTTATTTAAATCTCTCACTGACTGGAAGGGAGGGAGAACAGTCAAACTGAGGCTGTAGCAAAGAGAGAATCCTGCTCTTACAGGTAATATAGCAACCCCTTACATCAGTGGACCTCTATGATCATGTTCCTTAGATAAATACTCTGTAGTGTAACTGTGAACAGTTCTGTTAATATAAAATTATGTAAACTGACCCGGTTTACCTTCCTGTGGTGATCATTAATAGTAGTGTTTCTGTTATGCACTGGTGAGTTTAATCAGTGAATTTGTTACACAGATGAGGACCTGGAAATTGAACTGGTGGAAGAAGAACCTCCATTCCTTAGAGGACACACAAAACAGAGTATGGATATGAGTCCTATTAAAATAGTTAAGGTGAGTGATGTGAGCTTCATAATTGAGTTGAAACTAAAATCGATCACACGTCTTCCGATGAGACCAAACAAAGTTACATTTAGGAGAGCTCCGCTGCCTTAATTTTTCCCATGATAAAATGCTTCATGGTGCATCATGACATTTGCAATTTTTGTATACATGTTGCTGACTCATAACTAAAAATTATGTATTGCATATTTATGTGTGATGTGAAAATGTGAGCAGCAGCAAGAGAAAACAGCATGTTCCAGCTACCACAGCTTCTACCGCCATATTTACAAACCCATGTAGCATCATGGTATTTGTAAATATTTCCTGACATCTTTGCAGCACTTTACACAGATTAGATCAGTCGCTGCCCCCCTTGGAGCCTAAACTCTATATTCCCTATACAGTCACACACACACAGACATGGAGTAGGGATAGTTTAGTCAGGTATAAATTAACCCATTATGCTTAAACCGGAGCACCTAGAGGAAACACATGCAAGTTTGGGGAGAACATGCAAATCCCATATGAATGATATTCAGTGTGGGATTTAAAGGAAAGTAGGAAGAGCAGATTCCTGTACATTTGAGTTGATAATGATAAATACAGCATATGTTTGTATGAGCCATAGAGCACCTCAATGTCATTTAATCTTACATCATCTGCTATATGTCAGATTGGGTACATTAACCTTTTACCTGCCAAGTAGACCCATGGTGAAAGCAACCAAATGTTAAAAGTTTCTATGGTTACAGTGGTCTCTGGGACACTCAACCATACCATTTGTGATATCGCACAAAGCAACAGTGTCTTTTTTTTTTTTTTTTTTTTTTTTTTTAAACAAAGGTAGTCTTACTCTACAGGCTATTATAAATTGCCTCAAATCCTCTCCTGTGGTGCTTGCACTGAATTCTGATTCTGGCGTGTTTATCTATAGCACTGTGGTTTTATAACACAAATAACATAGGTATGTTCCTCGCTGGATGTTAAAAGCAACTGCACACTGTCTCTATGTACATCCACCAGGTACACAGACATATATAAAAAGGCAAGGTTGGAATAACTACGCTGTAGTTACTCTTGCATCATGGGCCACATTTGCTATTTGTAACAGTGGAGGGAGGAGTGTGCCTGCCAGGCTTCCTTACCTGCATACAAGTCTTGTGCATGTACAAGCACAGGTAAGGAAGTGGTGTTTGGTGGTGCAAGAAGAAATGAGCAGGGGGTGGAAAAGATTTCAAATTTGAAAGGAATGTGGTCCTTTAACTTAATTTTTTTTTTTTTTTAATTATGTACGGCACATTTACCTTGCAGAATTTGAGATCTGTGTACAGCATGCAAGAGATCTATCTGGCAGTGACTATTTTGGTCTGCTAATAACACAACTCTAGTCTCATTATGGAGAAAAATGTAAAAACCTGGGACTATGCTACACACCTGGAGCAGTTAGCAAAGCCTTAAATCTGCTTAGCTGGCTTTTCTGTAAAACAGTGATTTTCAGCATGTGCTTCTTCAGATCCCAGCAACAGTTGTTAAAGTTTTTCTGCTAGAAAGAATGCATTTAGTAGCTTTCGTCTTTACTTGTCTAGGGAAAAAAACCAAACATTTAAACCTTTCACCCCTAGAATCCAGATGGCTCCCTTTCCCAGGCAGCCATGATGCAGAGTGCTCTAGCCAAGGAGAGAAGAGAAATGAAGCAAGCTCAGCGGGAAGCTGAAATGGACTCCATCCCAATGGGACTGAACAAACACTGGGTTGATCCCTTACCCGATGGTTAGTGTGTTTCCATAGTTCTTGTGTTTTCCATTTGGCAAAAAAAACAAATGTGGAAAAATTAATGGTATACACAATATATTTGTGTAGTTTAGACTGCATACATATTGCATGTGTTTTCCTAAATTATTGGCTAATTTTTAAAATAATTCTGTTCCCTCTAGTGGTCAGTTTTGTTATTTTACAAACACAGATGTATACAGCCTATGCTGCTTTCCTCTTGGCAGTGACCTTTTTATTTTATTGTGGGGTTTATTTGTGCATGAATGGGTACTTTACATTACAGTTGTATCCATTGATAAAGGTCTAGTAGGGAATGAAAACACTTTAGTATTTAAAATAATGTGTTTTTGCATATATGGATCTTTTTATCTCCTGCTAGTTATTTTTGGATGTGCGGTGGGAGAGTAGTTAGCTCTGATATTTAGATGTCTATAATTATTGAATGTGCGAATTAAATAAACGTCAATGTTTTTTCAAGCTAATAACAAGGTCTAATGCAATATTAAGCATAAATCAAGCCATTATTTCACCCAGCCCTGGAGGCTTTACATAAAATGCATCACCCTAACCAGAGGAAAGTCATCCAACAGTTATGTCATGACAGCTGACTAAGGCAAATACTTCAAGGAGATTACAAGAATGGCAGTATATACACAAGAAACTGATTAAAGGGGACCTAAAGGTAAAAAAAAGAAGAAAGACTTACTAGAAACCTTACCTCATATAGAAGTGTATCGCTACAGTCACAGCATGAGCTGTGCTGTAATTAGCCGACACTTGAAGCTTGTTCATCAGTTCGCAGGTTGACAGAGAATCCAGCGCAAAGCTCCTTCCAGTAGTTTCACCGGTTTCACACATTATCACACTCATTGCGGGGAGCGGTCTCATTGGACCCCGTACTGAACATGATGATGTTTTAACCATTTATCACCACCGGTGAAACAAGTCAGGAGGAGCTTTGAACTGGCTTTTTTTTACCTTAAGTTCTCCTTTAAGGAAGAACTAAACTTTTACTTAATGCCTTATTAAAGTGATGGGTCTGATAGATAATAACAATGAAATTCTGACTCATCATTAAGAAGTTTTAAGCTCCTGCATCTCGTTGTTTCCAGTGCAGTACAAGTCATCCATTTTGCTGTTTGAGATATGCTCCCTCCCTCTCTGGTTTGTACATGAGCTTATTGTTAATTGTAGTAAATAAATGTGTTTAAAGAGCACCTGTATTCTCCCTTATTTAACAGCCCCCTCATTCTGGGTGGCAGAGTGCCAGGTTAGAGTGCTGTAATCTCAAAACTTAATTGTAAACACTCCCTGCTGACCTGGGACATTTCAAGACAGCAGGAGGTTGTTGTTTCTGTTCCTCCAGTTGGATCCTTTAATATACTTTCTCAGAGGATAACAATTTGAGGAGCCATATTATCAATATTTTGTTCTCTTACTGCATGAATTTTTATGTTTGGACTGATTGCAGTTTATAATCTGCTAAGATGTGTTAAATGTGTGTTTCTGGGTTACAGTGGATGGAAGGCAAATTGCTGCCAATATGAGGGGCATTGGCATGATGCCCAATGACATTCCTGAGTGGAAGAAGCATGCTTTTGGCGGTAACAAGGCTTCTTATGGGAAAAAGACTCAAATGTCTATTCTGGAGCAGAGGGAGAGCCTTCCTATTTACAAGCTGAAGGAGCAGCTGGTGCAGGTAAAAGACAGCTGTGACAGCTTAAGTTCTCCTTTGAGACATTTTAAAGGGACAGTAACCTATCTTAATGGGAAAAAATCCTTTCCTTTCACCTTTATAAGGCTTTTAGGGTCCTTATGAATATGTATTCTCTAACATCTCTAACTGTATTCTCTTCTTTTAATGAAAAGCCCTTCAGGTATGCTACATAATGGAGGGTATTACCCTAAAATACATTGTTTACATATTAGTAGGGTGATTATGTGCCTTGTCTGACAAACTTGCAGTGTTCCCTATCACCACTCATTTATGGTACAGTCCATATTTTGACATTTTTAAAGATCTGCACCATGTGGAAATTCTATAAAGCGATATTAAGTGAAAAAATATATTTTATCTTTATCAACAACATTGTAAATGGCCGCCTTGCATGTATACATAGATATTACTTAATTTGTACTTTCAAAACACATTTGCATTGTTCCTAAGAAATTAATTTTTGTTTTAAATAACATTTACTTTAATTTTGTAAGATCCAATTTATGAATATGTATTAACTAAGGTTTAGGTGTAACCAATGTTACTGGGTGGATATTTGTCTTTTTTTCAAGCTGACAAATTAAGCAGTTAAATAAGCAATTGACAACAGATGACAGATCAATTCAGAGACAAGTTTTCACTTTCTGGTGTTTCCTTTTAATTTTCTTGAGGTCTATGATAGAAGTCAAGAAACAACAGCTTTCCTAATAAGTAGTGAAATCTATTATTGCTGCACTTGTTCTAGTGTATAGTCTTCTGTGTTGAGTGTGTTATAGAAAATCTCCAGAATAACAATTTTTCATCATCAAGGCTGTGCATGACAATCAGATCCTCATTGTCATTGGGGAAACTGGCTCAGGAAAAACAACCCAGATCACTCAGTATTTAGCAGAAGCCGGCTACACAACTAGAGGGAAGATTGGCTGCACCCAGCCAAGAAGAGTAGCTGCTATGTCTGTCGCTAAACGAGTATCTGAGGAATACGGTTGCTGTTTGGGACAGGAGGTACATTTTATTATTCATTTTAAGAAACTCATATCTCCAAGTGCTGTACTGTAGGAGACTTTGTTTCATTTATATATCGTGTCGTGTGTGTACGAATATGCTTTGTTAGAAAAACTTTAGGCTTTATTGATTTTAAGCCTACTATATAGGTTTGTTTTATCAGGTAACCCATGCTGCTCTGCTAGGCAAATTAAAAGGGATATTTTGAAAGTGTTTAGTTTTTTTCAATATTACAAAACAATTTGGTATAAGTTTATAAGTGTGAGTATAATCTACTCACAGGGTGCATAGTCATGCTGATGGTAATGTGGCTGAGCAGACTTGCAGATATTGCTGTAGTTTAAAACAAATTAATCTAAGAAAATTGGATAAATTGCTCCTAAATTGCTACTCACTCCTTCTCTCCTATGTGTAAACAACTCACAAGTGACATAACACTCAAAATCAGTGTTGGGAGTTTGAACCTTCAAATCATACATGGACACAATATAGTTGCAGTTCTAACCCTTTATTTCTGTTTGGTCTTCATTAAACTCTTTGCTTCTTGCAGCCATCTTTTGTATATTGGAATGTTTATACCAATCTAATTAAAAAAAAATTCTGTTTTTTATTTGTTCTTCAAGTTAGAAGTGGGGTTTTCATCCTTAGTCCAAGGCTTATGGAGCTTTACAATCAAATTCATGTAGGAAATAGAAACTAGGCAATATTTTTGATATTTGTATGTATAATTTTATTTATAAAGCGCCACAAATTTACACAGCGCTGTACAATTCAGTTTCTTTTGTATTGGTAGTGCAAAAAGGGTGTAGGGTCACACAAAAATAACAAAAATTTAGATTCATGAAATAATTCTTTCATTTCTTCTGCAGGTTGGTTATACTATTCGATTTGAAGATTGTACAAGCCCAGAAACGGTCATAAAGTACATGACAGATGGTATGTTACTGAGGGAATGCCTCATCGACCCCGACCTGACACAGTATGCTATCATCATGCTGGATGAGGCCCATGAGAGGACAATCCATACAGATGTACTGTTTGGCCTCCTTAAGAAGGTAAGCTGTACACTTAGTTTATTCATAGTAGTAAGACACTTTGCTTGCATTATACTATATGTTTGCAGTAAAATGAAACCCATTTGCTCCAGTTGTGAAGACTTTATTTATTTTTTTACTGCTTTTTAGGAAAAGTATTCCAAATCCTTTACAACTGTGCAACACTGATCTTTATTTTTACTTTACCTTCTTCAAAGTGCAACTCTTGCATTGTTTCTTCTTCTAAATTAATTTTACTTGTAGAAAATATTTTCTTATCTATTAAGACTGGTTATGTCCACAGTGAGATTAGGGCTAGGTACTGAATGCATGTTGACTAGATGGGGCCACGAGAATTCATGGCATATAACTGTCTTTATATTTAACACTTAACTGATCAGAATTAAGGCAATGCTCAGAAGGTCTCGAATTACATTGTTAAAGAATAGAATACAATAATACAATAAAAATAAGTAATAGGAGGTGAAAGTGCGTATCAAAGGAAGAAGGGGGGGAGGGAATATTGAGCTTGGAGGCAGGTTAAGTCACTGAGTACTTATTGAATTAACAAGGTCATAGGGAGTAGTGATAACAGGAGGGGGAGGTAGGTAGAGCAGGGAGAGAGTTAAGAGCTCTTACAGCCTGGTGGGTGAAACTGTTTTTCAGTCTACTAGTCCTAGCCATTAGACTGCGCATTCTTCTCCCTGAGGGTAGCAGGTTACAGAAACAGTGAAGAGGGTGGGTGAGATCACCTGCCACACAGAGGGCTTTCTGAAGGAGACGGGAGTTATATAAGTCCTGGAGGCAGGGAAGAGAGGTGCCAATGATTTTCACATGCTTTGCAGAGATTTCCGATTGGATGCTGCGCAGGCCATGTACCATACAGTGAGGCAGTTAGTCAAGATACTCTCAATGGCTCCTCTGTAGAAGGTGGTCATGATTGATGTAGAAGCTCTTGCTCTCCTTAGTTTATGAAGAAAGTAAAGGCGTTGATGGGCCTTCTTGGCTAGCGATGATGTATTGATGGACCAGGATAGATCTTCAGTGACATGTACACCCAAGAACTTGGTGTTAGTCATTCTTTCCACAGCAGCTCCATTTAAGGATAGAGGGGAATGTTGTGAGCGTTTTTTTTCGGAAGTCCACTACAATTTCCTTAGTTTTATCAGTATTTAAAGTGAGGTTGTTTAAACTGCACCAAGAGGCTAGTTTATTCACCTCACTCCTGTAGTGGATCTCATCATTGTTACTGATGAGACCCAGCACCGTCGTGTCATCCGGCAACTTGATGAAAAGGTTGGAGGTGTAATGAGGAGAGTGAACAGAAGGGGGCTCAGCATGCATCCTTGGGGGGCCCCTTTATTTAGAATGATGGAGGTGGATGAGTTATTTCCAACTCGTACTGCCTGTGGTCTGCCAGTGAGAAAGTATAGCAGCCCGTTGCACAGTGATGTGTTTAGGCCCAGACCCGACAGCTTCTGAATGAGTTGTTGAGGGATGATTGTGTTTTAACCCCATTTTAGAAATTTTAACTTTTTTCCTGGATTATCCTTGTTTTACTTTATAATAAAACAAAATTCAAAATCTTTTGTGTTAAAAAAACAAACTTTTATTTTAGTAAAATGCCTCTTTACATTCTTTTCCAATTTTTATACACATTTTTAATATGTATATTTTGTAATTTTAGACTGTACAAAAGCGCCCTGATATGAAGCTTATTGTGACATCGGCCACGCTGGATGCAGTTAAATTCTCCCAGTACTTTTATGAGGCTCCAATTTTCACAATTCCTGGTCGGACATATCCCGTTGAGATCCTTTACACAAAAGAACCTGAGACAGACTATCTCGATGCTAGTCTCATTACCGTCATGCAAATACATTTGACTGAACCACCAGGTACTTATAAATGTTGTATTAACTGGCTAACATTTTATTCATAAAACAAAATATGCTGGCTTATTCTGTCTAATATAATAACAGATATGTCACAGTTTGGAGGAAAATCTTAAAGGGACAGTAAGCCATTAAACCAACTGGCAGCTTAAATGTCAGCCAGGCTATGAGTGAATAATCAGAAAAGTGATACAGAACTGAATTACTAATACAGTGGTACCTCGGTTTTCAAACGACTTGGATTTCAAACAAATTGGTTTTCAACCACGAAATTCGAGAAAATTTTGTCTTGGAATCTGAACAAATATTTGGAACTCAAACACCCGAGATGAGCAGAATAGCATTCGCAGCATCAATACAAGTCAATCTGCGATTGTATTTCTTATGGGATAAATTGTTTTGGTTCTCAACCGCACTTCCAGAACGAATTGTGGTTGAGAACCAAGGTATCACTGTATTTACTAATATTTAAGCACTGATAGGCAGTATGGCTGATGTTTATGATGCTTCTTAGTCTAAAGCAGGGGTCCCCAAACTTTTTACACAGGGGGCCAGTTCACGGTCCCTCAGA
>WMED01008625.1:0-14967 GCA_019650415.1 Pipa parva | reverse complement strand
GGGGGAGAGGTCAAGCGGCGGTTCACCCAGGGAGTCAATAGAGCCAGAACTGTCCCTGCTTGTACCCATAATAACAGGTTATTACAAGCCTCTTTTGTTTAAAGGATTAAGTAATTTATTGCTGTAAGCATTCACTGACAATGTTTCAAGGTGATAATGTGTCATTAACACTTGGCTAAACACTTTATGTGGATCACAACTGAGTACAGCATACTTTCCTGCATGTGCTAGTGTCCCATTGCCTCAAATACCCCAGCAAGACTTCAGAGTCATATTATGTACAATGCAGATTTGGCTGTGGCCTAGGACCCAAGGACTGGTAGGAGTCCCAGCAACAGGTCCTTGCCCTTATAGATCATTTTATGGTAGGCATTAGTAAATAAGTTGGGCCTCCCAGCAGTTATCTTTTTAGGGCCTTACTGCATCTTAATTCATTTCTGCAAAAGACTGCATAGATATAAAAAAGTGCCTGTTTAGGTGTGCTCTCTTCAGTTCTAAGCAGTACATACGTGTTTCATGCATGCACTGTTGCCTAGCAGCACAATCATCTACAAGCCAGAATTGAACCAACAGTATAGTGACTACCATTATTGTCTATACAGTACATTTTGGCATGACCATGACCAGGAACCACCTTGGTGAAGTCCATACATTCAACATGTTACTATTTTTTTCACTAACAATAAAGCCTTATTGACTTCTGATTTTGAAATATCCCCAGGGAACAATGACTGCCTCCCTTTTTGAAATTGCTCCCTGTCCTTACATCTACCCATACTAAAATTCCACAAGCACTTCGAAGTTTTCCTTCACTGGTGGCTCTCTGGTATTAAAATGTAATGTTGGGAGGTAAAATAAACATTTTGCTTGTGCTTGTATGTAGATACTTTAATTATAACACAAACTGGATTGTAATATAAACCATAAAAAATATGAATAGTTTCATTTAAGCCAGAGTATGTTTTAACTTGGGAAATGACTTAATTAAAATTATACAATTGTAAGGTTTTTTTCACAGTTTGGTCGAATGCTGGGTATAATTAGACAGGGATCTAGGAGAGATACCTGCAGAGGGTGTTATTGCTGTTTCCCAATTTGTTTTTCTCTGAGAAATAAACAATTCCTATATAAAAGTAATATAGAAACAGTTTGCATTTTCATTACAATTAGGCACTGCAGTTACTAAATTCCATCCAACACAAGCACACAAAGTGTATCCCTGGGTGGTGTGTTTTTATGGCTGTCATTTATTTATTTATTTTTAAAGATACATCATTTTGCCAAAGAAATGAAATATAAATTAAAATACTAAGGGGGTTATTCTCTGAAGTCTGAATTGTTGCAAAAGGTGTGAATTCGCCAGCTATAGGCAGTCGCAATAGGTTGCTACTGTCACAGTCGCGTCTTTACAATGAGAATATTGTCACGATCGCAACTTTACTATGGAAATATGGTCTCAGTCGCAACTTTTAAAAATTGTTGCAGTCATGACTTTACAATGGGAGAATTGTTGCAGTCGCGGATTTGCTATGGGAATCCTGTGTTTGAGAATTCGACAGTCGAATTCGCACCTTAGTGAATAACCCCCTTTAATATTTATACATGGGCGTGCTATTATTCTTTTGTCAGTCTCCAATCCTTGAATATCTCACTCAAATCATTTCCAGTATTTATCCTAGTTTACCAGTCTGCATAAATCTGCATGTTGCCCGGCTTACATATAATAATACTAATAATAATACAATTTATAATAATCATAAAAAGATAAGGCATATGTAATCACAATTATAACAATATTCTATTAATCTGGTACTCACAGATATTATAGTAAAACATTTTAATATGTAATGCGTTCATTAATACTTTCCTTTTATAACTCTTGGTTATGCCTTAGCTAGTGAATTAACAATTATAGTAGGCTGAGAAACAAACCCTCGGTATGCTGAAGAAATCTTTATATGATGTGCAAAGGTAAAATCTATCAGAACGCAATAACTTGGATGCAAGTGGTTTCTTAAAATAGAAAAGAGGATGAAGTACAGGAACTTATACTTGTGGACTCCAGATACAACATACGGCAAGGATCATATTGAGGACTGATCCAGAGCACTTCATTCTCATTTACAGAACTTCTCTCCTCTAAAACATGGGTCTTTCTCACATTGACCACTTGGGATCAGCCCTGGGATTTAACCTGCTTACCTTCTAGTCTAGTGGATCATAGAATTGCTCACAAGATCCACATTTATTGTAATTCTACCTCTTTGTATCTTGAGTGTTGCAACTGTAACTATGTATATATACACTTTACCCATACTGTACTGTTTCATAAAAGCACATGAATGGCTAATAATATGCTGACAATAGATAGGAAAGTCACAGGAGGTCTATTCTCCCTGAAAAAACTATATACATTGAAGTTTCCTTTATGATAGAGAGATTAAAGAAAGGTTTATCAAGGAAGAGAAGACTCGTCTTATGGCAACAGTTTTGCCTCCCTTTTCTAAAGTGTTTTACAATATTCCAAACATTTGATTCAGGAATTATAATTTATTTGGGGAAAAGTGAAATGGATATAGCAAAGCTATAGGTAAGAATGAAAAAAGGCATACATAAACATAAAAGCTCTGGAAACCCCATCCACGTTGATCCAGTGAAGAATTGATCACTTATTTTCCTTACCTTTCCTAAAGTAATCCCATATAATGCAGTAGCTGATTGACTGTTATTGTGACCCAGGTTCATAACCTTACATTTATCTACAGTTCTACAGATAACATTTGTTTCTCCCACCTTACCTTAATTATTTTTGCTATCAGTATGTAGAAATGATTCTGTTACAAACTGGGAAACAGTAATGTCAGCTCTGCTACATCTGTCTCATGGTGATCTGAAGCCAAGAGGTTACACTTTGGGGTTACTTTGTCTAGTTTCCCTCTAAGTAAAACAGAATTTTTTTTTTATCTGCCAAGTTGGCAGGTGCTGGAATTTTCCATTAGTAAAAAGAATTGAGTGGAGAACTCAATTTATCTTCTCCCTTAAACTCAGTACAAAGTTCAGTGTTGAAATTTTATCATCAGAAAGCTAAGCCCTAGGAAACATGGAGGTTTAGCTGTTGGAGAGACACCACCCTATAGAATCACTCAGGCATATACATTTCCTTCTGGGGCCATTAATACCTATGCAGTCTTATGGTTAACTGACTTGTGGTCTTCCCATTTGATAAAAGGTCAAATGCACAAAACACATTATGTGTACGCTTTAATGAATAGAAAGTCACACTGCCACTTTATAAGCATCCGTGGCTCTATATTCTTTTCCTGTGATTTACGTTTGGAGAATTTATGGTGGCACCTGGACCCCAAGTGTGGTCTACAAAACTTTCTGTACCAGTCTGAATGTTCCCGGTATTCTATCAGGACATCTAAACTTGAGTCTTTTAATACCCAAAGTATGATTTCACCTCAGCGCTGCTAATATACTGTATTTTATCCAACAACTGTTTGAAGATCTACACTTTACTTTAAAAGCCATTTCTTTTGTGAAGCACCATACTTTTTAATAGACCGTAATGTCTGCTCTGACTATGTTCTTTACTTAATATACCTGAAAATCAATTCTGGCTCACTAAACATCTTCAATCATTCTAAAATATTAAGAACACTGACACCTCATCCCAAATCATACTCCTGAAACACATTAAGCTTTTTTTAATATCATAAACAACCCATATACATATTTTATAAGTGCAGAGATAAAGAAACTATGCAACTTTATAAACAAATCAGACAAACATATTCTGCACCAAATATTCACCATACGCATGCATTGTTGTACACCAAGCCAAATAATTATTAATTGCAACCTTTCTTGGAAGATAACTCAGCAGCCTGACTGCTCTTACAGTACAGAATCCCCTTCTTTGCTTTTGGTGAATAATTCCTTCTTTTAGAGTCTTGAAACCAACTTATTTCTGCCTTCTGGAGAACCTGTTTCCTGAATTTGCCAGTGCACTGCATGCAATACAGTTGTCAGACACGGTATCTACTTTTAATTTAATTTGGGTTTTCACTTTATTTTTTCAGTTCAATAAAAAAAATTTCAATCAACATGCAACAGTTAGGAATTTAACAATTACCATTTCCAATCTAGGAGCAACTTAACTACAATTTTTCCACCTATATGTCAAAAAATAAAATCAACCAGTAAAAAAATATTAGCATAGGGTTTATTATCATCAACAGTCAACAAATATTATGCACATCTATTCTATGCCCATGTAGAGGTTATTTTGATATCATATATCCATCAATACCTCTCTTGCAGCTTATTGGCTGAACACTTATAAATTTAATAATCTCCAAATGCTTTTTTGCTTTTCCAAATTTATTCCTGAGAGATCTTGGAAGTCGCGAGAAATTTCCGAGATCTTGTGAGTATAAACTCGGAAAATCCCGATTTTGCTTTTCTGAGTATATCTCGAGAACATCTCGGCTATTCGTGAGGTAAAAATCGCTCTATATATTCGATCGATATATACCGACTGAAACATTTCAATTGAATTTTTTTATGGAAAATTAGCCATACTGTACATTAGTATTGAAAAATCAAGGTTGAAAAACTCAAAATTTTTTTTTTGGTAAATATTGATCGAAAAAATTCTTGCGATATTTACCGCGAGAAACTTCAGAGATCTCACAGGAATAAACTCGGAGAAGTATAATCGAGCTTTTTTGAGTTTATTAAGTTTCACCCTTCATTTTGTTTTGCTATTTTGCGATGCATTGATGCATGATAATATGTATGAAGAGAAAGAGATAGGAAGCAAGATTATATTCTAGTTGCCAAAGGTATACAGTATACCTAAAATCACAAAAAAATAAAAATATTTATGTAAAATGATCACTGACCCTCAGCAACCAGAGGGTCTAAAAGGAGACCTAAAGTAAAAAAATAAAAAGGACAGTTAAAATACTTACCGTATACTGATTCGATTGATTACAGTCACAACATGAGCTGTGCTGTAATTAGCCAGCTCCCGATGCTTCTCCCAACGCTTCCTGCACAGTGCACTAACTGACTGAGAAGCCTCATACATCATCTTGCTCATTGCTGGGAGCATTCCCATTGGCCCCTGCAATGAACTTGATCAAGTTTGATCAAGTTTAAGCCATGAAACACCCGAGGTGTAACAGGGTAGGAGGAGGAGCTGCAGCGCTGGCTGTCAGTGCTGTGAAGAAGCGTCGGGGGAATCTTCAGGAGCCGGCTAATTACAGCCTAACTCATGCTGTGACTGTAATCATTCAGCTCTGTATAAGGTAAGTATTTTAACTGTCCTTTTTTGTTTAAAAAAAAGTTATATAAGGCTTGCAAACAGCCCAGATTTAAAAACAGCCATTGTTAATACTTTTTTTCACACAATAATGTTTCCACTTCTATTGCCAACAATAACCTTTTCAGAATATAAATGGATCACATCCCTTATGGCACCACAATTCAGCACTTTGTTATCATCCTTAAAAAGGGTCCACTTCTTAGACAAAACACAACTTGCTCATGAACAATTTTCAGTTTTTCTTACTGAATATTAGATATTACTTTAGTTCAGGGATGGTTCTACTGATGGGCGATGTGGGCAATGGCCCAGGGCGCAATCTATTTGAGGGGAGCTGTTGCCCACATCGTCCATCGCGAAAATTGACCTCCCACCACCACGCCCTCCCCTGCACTGCGACACCCCCCCTTGCCCCCCGCACCCCACTCACCACCAACAACGTTCCAGCAACGCACCTCCTCTAATAAGGTAAGTTGAATGCGAAGGCGCTCCTTACTGCTTCGGGTCTTGTCGGCTGTATTCGGCAGCTGCCGGCATGACCCGAACATCTAAGGAGCGCCGTCATCAACTTACCTCATCAGAGGAGGTGTGTTGCTGGAATGCTGTTGGAGGTAAGTGGGCGGTGCGTGGGCTGGGGGGGTGTTGCAGAGCAGGGGTGCCGGGGGGTTGAACCAGGGCGCCAATAGGGCCAGGACCGCCCCTGCTTTAGTTTTATTCTAATCCATTGTGAAACATACTACATACAAGCTGGCTACAGAGGATAAAAAATTAGAGTTTTGATAAACCCGAACTTAACTCTCTTACAGCTGGCATGATTGTCCTGTATAGTTAATTCACTTTGCCATTGGTTTCATTTTGAACATGTCCTTCAGACAGTTTTGTATCCATAGCCTAAAAATACTAGTGAAACTGACAAATTTATCTTTATATAACCCCTGGTAAAAAAAAAAAATTTTTGTTTTGTATTTGTATTTTAACATTCATTAATTGATCTAATAGCCATTCATAAACTTATTGCTTAAAGTTTTCATAGTTACAGTTTTATTTGCCTTTACAGTATTTCTTATAACCTATTTCTAAATCTATTCAATTTCTTACCTTAACCACAAGCCAAATAAGTTGTGACTTTACTTCCCCTTGAGAATTGTAATATCTGCTATCATTTTTCAAATACAGCCGTTCTCTTTCAGTATATTTATCTTAGGTTTCACACTAGTGTTTAGCACATGACAATGCCCTTTTCCTTAGTATGTTTTGGATTGAGTTCCAAAATTATGCTTTGCACAACTAATATTACACTATTATATTACTAAGGATTCTCCTTTTTACACATTTTCCAGAAGCTAGATGTTGCCTAAGACTTAGCAATTAAAATGATATATTTTCAGTCTGAAACCTCTAATATATGAAATACAAAATACTATTCAAATAGTACTAGAAAAAAAGTGCAAAATGTTTCAGGGGAATTAGCCCCACCCTTCATCAGTTACAGCACCCGTTTGAGGGTAGGGCTACCAACATTGTCCACTTTTTTTAGATGTCCACTGATTGAAGATGGCACAAAGAATTATTACAACATTTTGTGCATCCCCTGGACTTTCTCTTTTGTATTCTCCTATGTGTATCTGGATAGTGATACCCAGGAATCTTGGGTTTATGCTGAGACAAATATGTATTTAAAATACATTTTTAATAATATTATGGCATTCTACTTATTTTATCATAGACGTCTCAGTCTAATAGCTATTGCATCACTAGTTTTACATTTATGCTATTGCTATTGACATTTTGCAAATTACTTTATTTTGCGTACGTTGGTAATCTTCTTGCATATTTAATCATCTCCCAGACGAATCAGCTGCTCTTTGATTAGCTTTTCCAATAGGTCATATTACATGAGCAACGTTTACTGTATAATCAGTGTGACAGGGCCAAAGTCTAGTTTTCCCTGTAAATACTTGAAAATTGTTTACTTTTAGTTCCACCAACAGTATTAAAGGAGAACTAAAGTGCTGGTATGTCTATGGGAGTGGGAGCCTGGGAAGTAGTAAATTTATTAAGGCGTAATGTTCCAATTTGCCCGTTTGACTTCACCAGATCAGAGTGGTGAATTAACGGGTTGATGGCAGGGTTCCAGTGTAGCTTAAGATGACATGTGGCAACATGAACTAGAAATATGAAGACACAGAAGGTGATGTAATATTTACTTAAAGTTAGTGGGACATTATGAGGATGATGTCACTGTACCTTTCTGGTCGAATTCCCTATCCTGCTACTGTCCAGTCAGCTATGCTGCACTACGCATCTGCCCGTATCTGTTGTCATTTTTTTGTTCGCCGCAGTTTCACAAATAAGGAGTAGCAAATTTGCACTTTGATGAATAGGCCCCACGTTGTTTGCTTATTTTAAGGAGCCAATTATAGTTGCAGCAGGGATCCTGCTGACCATGATTTAGCCTTAATCAGCCTGAAAATGTTGGAGGTAGTAGCAGATAATATAAACAAAGATATATATATATTATATAAGAAACATTATTGTTCTGTTAAAAAATAAATGTAGCTTATAGACTGTAGTCTCCTTTAACATCCTTACTTAGGCCACATTGCTCATCGCTTCCTCTTGTTCTCATTCTATTTTTCTACCCCTCTCTCTCTATTTTATATAAATATATATAATATATTTCTGCAGACTAAAATTCTCCATGTTGTCCTATGCATCAGCCTCAAAGTAATAATACTGCAGAGAGTTCTATTCGCAGTTGTGATTCAGTACAATTCAGTATGCATAAATGCTGACACTCTGAGAAGATATTTTCCCGTAAAAGGTTGAACTCCTTAAGCAGCAAAAACACTAGCGTCCATCATCTTTAAACCTTATTGATTTCTGGTGAAGATTTAAAAGGCTGTTTACTTATTTCCCATCATTTCTGTCAGGCAGTAACAGTTTTCTTCCCACTGCATAAACCTCTCATGATCCTCTTGGTGATTAAGGTCAGACAAAATGTCAAACTCCTAATGCTAAGTGCTTTTACATTAAAAATTAATAACAAATCACCAAATAAAATCCAAACAAAAAATCAGACATGTAAACAGTACACAAAAATGATACTGTTGACCATTATGGAAAATAGCAATAATATATACAAAACAAATGGCAACAAGTTCTGCAAGTGCACATACTCATAAGTATAAATGTATGCTGCTTTTTGAAATTTAAGACTTATTGTTTCGTTCCTCTGTAATCTTGCTAAGATGTGCTTTTTACGAGAAACCTGAGCCGCGTGTGTCCTGTTTCTACAGGCTTATATTCATTGGCTAAATTGTAAACAGCCTGCTCTTCATCTTTAACATTACATGTCACAAATCACTTGGTGGATGTAAACAAGAAACATGTTACTCCCAGTACATTTACAATAAATGTAACAACTGCCCTACATATTGCAGGATTTAGTCAAAGGAATATCAGTAAAATATTCAGAAATGTAAGGCTAAAGAGAACGAGAAAATCTTACCATAATTGTATAGAAGCAAAGTATTTCTCTCTCTCTCCTTAGCAATTCTTCTGTCTGGCTGAAACAAAATCCAGCGTATAGAAGAGTTTTAGGGAAATCGCATACTAGGTGAGTATAGCCGATAATACCCAAATAAAAGTGATTCCATTGTCCAGCCACACATTTAAAAGCTCAAATGTGGTGCTTCGTTGAGAGAATAAGAGACAAAGAGGACCAATGTAGCATGGCAAGGAGTCACATGGAGACAATATCTAAACTGTATGACCCAGGATGGGTTGAGATTAGTGTTTGGACTCACTTGACTGGGAATAGACACAACACATTGTATGGTTACATTTAATAAAGGGCAGAAGGCCCGAAACATTAAGGGGATTATTGGTTAAAAGTGTGAATGGCGGCATAAAGGAGTGAATTCACCATTTCCCCATATTCTGAGATGTGGCGAATTTGCCAGCCAACGACAGTCACACACTACACAATAGACTGCTACTGACACAGTTGCGACTTTAATATTTTCTATATTGACCCAAAAGATCCTTCCTCAAAGTAAAAGTGTGAGAGTGATTAGAAGAGCATTAACCCCAGTGATCTGACAATTGTTTAGAAGCCATGTGGCAACAGTTATTCCTCTCAATCAGCAATTCTCAACCTGGGGGTTGCGGGCCCGCCCACACGCAGATGCGCCTCGGTGTGATGACGTCACGGGGGGGGGGGTCACGGCCTAAGGTGGGTTAAGAACCGTTGCACTAAATTATAACAACAGAATCTTGCTGCTGCGGGATCATCACAGGCAAAAAATCTTGAACGCTTGGAGAGACTAGGCAAGCAAGAAGCTAACATATACAGTGGATATAAAAAGTCTACACACCCCTGTTCAAATGCCAGGTGTTTGTTCACCGGAATAAGATTAAGGCTTTGGAATGGCCCAGCCAGAGTCCAGACCTAAAACCCATCGAACATCTGTGGGGTGATCTGAAGAGGGCTGTGCACAGGAGATGCCCTTGCAATCTGTCAGATTTGGGGCAGTTTTGTTAAGAAAAGTGGGCAAATATTGCCACATCAAGATGCGCCACGCTGATAGGCTCCTACCCAAAAAAGACTGAGGGGGTAATTCACCATAGTGCGAAGTAAGGTCCGGATCCTTCACCTCACTTCACACAGACTGTTATGCGCTTGCTGAAGTCCTGCACGCGGACATCAGCAAATGCTTTAAAGGGATTCCAGACTCAGCGAGACCACTCGAGTCACCTCACCGAGACTGGAATCCCTGTGTCACATACAGTAGTACATGCTGACAACCCGATACATTTGTCTAGAAGAATTTCTAGTGAAAGTACAATAGAAAATAATGTTACATGCGTGGAAAAGCCATTGGGATTTAATGGATAATTGTAGATGAATTAATATCTTCTTCTAAACACAGTACTTATTCAATGCTGCGGCACTTCCAGTAAAGTTTGTTTTATGTTGGTTTCATTACTATGAACAGGGAATGTGATTCATGGAGATGTGGAGCAGGCAGAGCAGAACTTAATATACTCCTTTGCCAAAGAATAAGATTTCATGAGGGAAAAGAAAGGGGAAATGTGTGCTAAGGGCGCCTTTTTCCAACAAACCCAAGTGGAATATTTAACATTCTCAGAACAGCGCATGGTATCAATCTATCATTGCTGAACTATCCATTACATTGTTGTTCATTTAGAGGCGTTAATCATTTATATTATTAAAAAAGTCCATCTCTGAAGTAATAGTAATGTGCAATGTGATTTTCCATTCTGCTTCTGGGAGAGCTAAATAAGTTCACATGATTCAAGTATATGATAACAGATAGCTGGGTAGCTCTGCTAGATATAAAGAGTAAGTGCTCATATACCTACAATGCTATATAATATTAATGATTGTTATTGTGTGAGTTTCTATGCTACACTAGACCCAAGTTTAAGATTTTTTTTTTTAACTACATGTCCAGTTTTAGCTTATGTACATTTTTGTGAATTTTCTGTATATGTTAACTTGGCTAGGCAGTATAAAGCAAGGGCAATCTATTCAATAGTGCATTGCCTTGGTTAAAGGTACCCCAGTTATCTCATACAATTTCTTACTAATCAACAGTGGTCCAGAACTAGTGTAAGCACTACTTATACAAGTACTCTGTTACCCAATCAACAACTAGTTTACATTTTGAATTCAGCACTGGGATTCAGAGTGGACTTTTGGAGGGGAACTAAAGCCTTAGAAAAATTTAGACTAAAAATTATGTGTCTTATGTATAGGGCTTATTACAACAGCTTATAAGTGCTACAGCCCAACAGCAAGTGAATAATGATGCCTGTAAAGTTGCCACTGGAGGCAGACATCTTTATTCTCTATAAACGCCTCTTTCCTTGGTCAGTGATGCTCAGTCTGTATTTCTAAGGGACTGTGGAAAAACAGTTTGAATTTAAAATATTGTTACAACTGGTAAATAAATCTAAGTTATAACCCAGATCACTGCATTGTGGAATTTAGATTGTGTGTAAGACAGTTGCAATTTCATATGATGCATTTATCAGAAATTAACCATACCCCTCCCCCACACTGTAAAGCTTGTTACTAATGTGCTCCGAGACAGCACTATAGACTGCAGAGGTTTTCAGTCCAGCTATAAAATGAGCTAATGTCCTATCAGCCTTGCATTATGTGTATTTTATACATATTAGTTTTAAAGGCATGGTTTTACCAGTTCATCCTTTTGTCAATTAAAAATCTATAAAACATACAGGTTGTATGGATAATTTGTAATTTATTTATCTTCATAAAACATGGTTATCTGCAGCTTCATCTGCACACTTTGCTAGTTAATCATCAAAGTGCAAACAATCATGTAAATGTGTGAATTTGTGTCTATTCACCACTTCCACAACTTTGCGTATTCAGAAAACAATGATGTGGAGAATTCAAATCCAATTTGACATTTTTTGAAGGTTACAAACTTGCTTGGCTTTTTGCATTACTTTGCGTATGAATGTGACTTTTTACTATTTACAAAATGTTGGGTTATATCAAAGTAACAAATTCAGCAAGGTGCATTGCTCCAAATTCAACAAGCATAGCAACATATGAATTTGCTACACCTGGGAATTCATACTTTCATGAATAAGCCTTTCTAATGTGCAGATCAGATAATTACTTTAACAAGATATCATTTACAAATGCATCCTGCACGGCAATGAAAATACAGCTACATAGCTCTAATTCAATACTGAGCCACACCTAGTTAAAGGGATGATATGGTAATGAAAATACAGCTACATAGCTCTAATTCAATACTGAGCCACACCTGGTTAAAGGGATGTTATGATAATGAAAATACAGCAACATAGCTCTAATTCAATACTGAGCCATACCTGGTTAAAGGGATGTTATGATAATTAAAATACAGCTACATAGCTCTAATTCAATACTGAGCAGCACCTGGTTAAAGGGATGATATGGTTAGCTTATTTCTTAGGAATTTTCTTTCAAAGTGGTAAAATTAAACAGTTATTTAGATCTATTAGGTGAACTTGATCTTCAGTTTAGTATTCCTTCTTATCTCATTTAATATGTGTAAAGCCAGTATTCCACTTAAAAAAAAAAAAAAGAGTGCAAGATCATACTGGAAGCTATGCAGCCCAGAATAAGGTGTATTTCATAAATCTGCCCCTTTTAAAGGTATTGGTGTTATGCATGTGGTATGTAACTGAACTGAATACCATGCAACTAAAGGGATGTTTAGGTAATTCTATCCCTTTAATGCCAACCCTGTTGTTTTCAGCATGTCTACAGTACAGCCAAACATGGAGTCACCCAGCTGACAACTTCACAGGCATTTATCCTTTGTTTCATAGGGCTACTGTACATTTGGGTATGTTCTACAGTTTATTTTGTATATGGTTCTAAGGTCCATAAGGCTTCTAGCTGAATTATTTTTTAGGCTTTAGTTCCCCCACCTAATGATTATTTTTTACTGAAATGAAGCTTGCCCCCCAAAAAATATACCTACTGGGGGAGTGGCTTGGGAATTTAAAATGTTTAGAGGGCTATTAAAGAAGTGATTATTCTTCAAATCTATTGACAAAAACACTGGCGCTATTCTAGTTAAAGAGGTCTATGGCATTCTGTTGCAAATCCAGCTGTATGTCTGATCTTTTATTCAGTGGTTTCTTCTTAATAAGAAAAAAAAAATCAGATAAGCTGCCGTCTTGGACCAACATGCATCTAATAAAATTACTTTTAGCACCCAACAACATATGCAAAGCTGGAACTGAACATATCACCCTAGTACAGCGGTCGGCAAACAGCGGCTCGCGGCTCCGAGCTGTCTGCCCTCCCACTCGCCCCTGGCCTTTGACGTCTCTTGTGTTGGGACATCAAAGGTCATGTGATCGGGACACTACATGCTCCTCCCCCTTTGCGGCTCCAGGAGCAGTTTGCAGAGGTGGAGGAGGGAGAGAAATGGCTCCCTCCTCTGAGAAGATTGCCGACCCCTGCCCTAGTATGACATCAATCTCCTACAATGATCTACCATTTTTCAGAGATTCATGCATCAGCAAAGTAAATAAACTCAAATGAAATGATTAATGCTGACATCTACTTGATCCAACAGGAGCCTAATGAATACATTCATAATCATTTGACAAAAGTTCCTTTCCAGATATTTAAAGGAGCACTATAGTGCTGATATAACTGTACACATACAAATAAAACTCCTTTATACTAAGCCAATTGCTGACACAAATAGTTAAAAAATATTTAGGGAAGGAATAATACTTGCTGTTTGTTTTCCTGAGAGCTGACATTTTCCTTCCCCCACTCCTCCCTCCTCTTTCTGTTCTGCAAGTCAGGCATAAGAAGAAAAATCTGCCTGACTGCTATTGGTTAAGCAGTGTTAAGCAGTTTTGGCCACATAAATTAAGTTGGAATGCAAGAGATTACAGAGGGAAAGCTGACTTGTGCACAAATTTTGTTTTTGTAAATGTTCTGATACAGTAGATAGTAAGCTAGTGATCTATCCATGTATGGCTGTAGATACATGAAAAACATCTGAAAAGAGTTTTTTCTATTTCAATTGGATTTTCTCTCTAATCCTGCCCCAACCAATACTACCATTCTTGTATGTATGTATAATTTTATTTATAAAGCACCACAAATTTAAGTAGCGCTGTACAATTCAGCGATACAAGTACAATACAAACAAGGGAAAAGTGCATTAAACAATACAAGTAAAATATTACAAGGATACATCAAATTAAGTGCTAGGTTGTGATTGACACGAGGTTGAAGATCCCTGTCCCAAGGAGCTTACAATCTAAGTGGGAGGAAGACTTACATACACAGATAGGACAATAAGAGCTGTGGAGTCATAGGTCCATAAATACAAATAAATAGATCTAAATAGATAAGACAGTGGGATTCAAGTCAACTATACAATTCCTGTTGTGCCACTAGCTAAATTACTTATTAGCAATAGCTACTTGCTACTTCATACAATTATTGAAGATGCTTATGTTGACCAATCCTGATAATTACAGGTCTCCTGGAGGAGCCATGAGGCTCTCAATTCAGTTTCCCTTAAAAATAACTTAAAACTAGGCAAGACAATAATGGAAAGGGATCTGAAAGTTGTTGTGGACCATAGACTAAATAATAGCATGCAGCTTCTGAAGCTAGCAAGATAATTTTTTTGTTTTCATTAGAGGGATTGGTTCAAGAAAAAAAAATTATATAAATTTGTCACTGTATAATTCACTGGTGAGGCTTGACCTTGAACATGCAGTCTCATTTTGGGTACCTTTACACGAAAAGGACATCCTGGAGCTGGAAAGGTAGGACCACAAAAATTATAAGGGTAATTGTGAACCTTAGTTATATCAAAACTAATTCAACCTTCAGCCTTGAGAAAAGGCAATTAAGAAGTGACTTGATCACCCTATTTAAATAAGTAATTTGCCTTTATAAGAAATATAAGGATACCTTTTCATAAAGCGTTCACCCTTAGGATTTGTACAGTCATGGCCAAAAGTTTTGAGAATGACACAAATTTATTTTCACATGATCTGCTGCCCTCTGGTTTTTATGTGTGTTTGTCAGATGTTTTTAT